>JAOTQH010283592.1:0-19614 GCA_025631255.1 Cornus kousa
TGTATAAGAGACAGACAATACCCAGACAAATCTTTAAATGGAGATGCATAAAATATGTTCCAATCAGAAATTAGGCCAACATGACAGAAGTCATCTTGTGAATGTATAATAGTTGATATGGTTCAAATATTATATTACCTTGTTTATATCAGTCCCAAACTCATTTTTGTAGTCATTCAGTGTAGCATTGATCTGAGCTTTGCTCCTTGTAGTCAGAATTCTGATGAAATCATCATCAGTGTAAGCCTTATTTGAAATTTTCTCATGGAGTATCTTAGCTTCTGATTTTGCAAGTCTCATGTTCACCTCATCTCCAGAGTATCGATATGAGCTCACTAGAGGTACCAAAAGCTGGAAGCAGCCAGAAATGAAATGAATAAATGTTATCAAATATTCACAATCTATTGTAAACAGATAATCCCATCTAAATGATAAGCATGAAATAAAAGAATTTCAATCCTTGGTGTAGCTACCATTTTCTCCTCCTCAAAGACAGATAGTTGTTCACAACTTTAAGGGCATTTTGGTTTCTTTATTTATGTGAAGACTCATTCCACAACATTTTAAGAAGTATTTTCAGTTTATTTCAAAATGAAGAATGCTATCATGAGAGCCCTCTCATGACAAGAGACATGAGGTCTCTTTATTTAACCGCTGGATTGAGACGGTTTATTGAGATATGTGAAAAGTCAAATGAGCCGGTCAATTCATTGGTTCAGTAAGGAGAGCTCAGCATGAGAGTCTCATGACAAAATTACTCTTTCAAATTTAAAGAAGTCTTCTATATAAATTTTGAAACAGTAAATTCTTTGTAAGGAAATAATCAATTCGCCAAACATGTAAGGAAATAATCAATTCATCAAACATGTAACCAAACCATGATGCCAATATGGTCTCTCATCAAACCAAGTAACACAATGAACTATATAGGTTGTACCTTGCGAAAGTCTCCAGTTGTGTGATATGCAACATCCTCTTCAAGGGATTTCTTAAAACAAGCATGATAAGCTTGCCTTGCCAAAAGTAGTTCCTGCGGGGACCTTGTACAAGCCAGTTCAACAAGAATTTGATTGCTTGAAGTCCATCTCTTTGTAGCTTCATTGGCCAAAAATGCATCACGTTCAGCAGGTTCCAGAGCCCACAGCTTTACAACCCTCTGATAGGAAGAAATATAGGAAAAAGAATCTATTAGTTACTTAATTCATCACTCTCTCCTTATTAAAGTAATCAAACCACCCGCCTACTTTGCAGGAGGTTGCACCACTCATGACATATGTGAAGAATGGTTCAAGTCTTGCAGAGTTGTATGGAGATTATGGAGTATTGAGAAAGTTGGAAGATTCTAGAGTGTTTTGGAGAGATTGTAGATAGTTGTTGTAGAGATAAAGAGAATATAGAATAGTAGAGAATTATATATAGAGTTATGTGGAAAGTTAGAGCCATTTGTAACCAACAACCTCCAAGTGAGAGTACCAAGTTCTAGGGGGAGAGAGTCTTGTAAAATAACTATTTGAGTAGGACTAGAAGTATTATCTTGTACTAAAGTAAACTCTATGTTATGCCTTTATGGCACTGTCTTTATGTCAATAGCACAAAAATTTTGTAGCAGTGGAAAACCCAACCTCAAAGTCACTTGTAAGTTCCTTGTCCAGTGCTTTGAGGAGATCTTCTCCATAAGTTTCAGCATAAGTTTGGCGAATCAATTTGCGTTGACCAGCATTCCTATGAGCCAATATAGAAATTATCAATCCCTCATTTGTTCCCCATCCTGCAAAAGTAACAAGAATAATAGCACAAAATCAATTCAATGAGACAAGGAAGCAATGAAATGAAAAGAAACAAACAGTATTAACACTATAGAAAATTAAACATCTACATTGAATCAAAATTATATTAGGCCCACCAAAACATTTCATTCATTTTTCTCTCATCACTACTCTTTATCAAAATTTACCATAGCATATAGTAAAAAAAAAAAATAGACACCTATTGCAACCCACCATCATGCTCTGTTTGGAACATAGAGAAAGGAAATTGGAAAATAATTGAAAATGGGTCTTTTTGTCCACTCTTTTTTGTTTCTAATAATCAATTGAGGAAAATCACAAGTGTTGGTAAGTTTAGATTGCATATTATATTAGCTGTTTTAATTTTGGAAATTACTCTTAAATTTATAAAAGTCTACACTAAACTGAACCCACCCATTAATTTTTCAAAATCAACACAGACCATGGAAATACCACCTGATGCAGAATGACAACCATGAAGTGCCTTTGTTTTTCAGCGATCCTTATAAATTCAATCCAAGAAGTATATAATATTATATAAACACATACAAATTTGCATATACACCTTTAGATTACAATAATTAACAATTTAGAAGAACAGAGGAGAGCAAACAAAGTAATCCAACGTCTAAAAATAGTGAAATCATTCAATTGTATCATGTTAAGATGACACATACTAGTTCACCAGCATCAAGAAACCGTTACACACTCAATCGTAGGTCTGGACTCTCAAAGATCATATAATCGTAGGTCTGGACTCTCAAAAGATCATATAAGGTCATCAAGTAACAAGTTCGCTATTATTATAATAAAACACACTCGGATCTCAGTAAAATGTTGGTCTCTGTCCAGATCATTACCCCAAAAGATCGATCCGATCACAAGTGAAGCAAAATTTACATCTTTAACAACAATGATATCTCTCACTGGATGATCAGCAAATCAAGTAGTGAACTATATCATATTACCAAATTAACTACTATACACATGTGTGTATATATATAATCAGATCCATAAAAATAAAAATAGAACACCGATCCGATCAGTGAAATGTAACTACAGATCCATATAAGAAGCGATCACAATTCACAGACAAATGTTTGAGAGAGAAAGATATACCTCCAAAGGCTTTTTGGAGTTGCTCACAGTCTTCGGCTACGGAAGGAACTTGTGACGGAACGGTAAGAGTCGACATTCTCCGATCGATTTCTCTCTCTACTCTCTACTCTCTACTCTCTACTCTCTACACTGTGTTTGGAACCGAAAACGAAGGGACCGGGTAGAAATCGGAAACGCGCTTTTTTTAAAGATAGAAAAGGACATGGGGATTCGAGAGATCCTCATCCTCTTGTCTAAATTATTTCACAATTAGCCACGTGTCCGTATTATATGTGTGTGTATATATATATATATATAGTATCATGTATGGGCGGTACGTATTTTCCGTCTGGAGAGGAGATCTTGTCCCTACTCTCCATACACGGTGTATTTTTTCCTAGACAATGATGGACATAGGCTACAGATATTTTCATTTTATAACATACCTCATCAAATTTAACTTACATTTTTTTTTAAAAAATATTAGCATATGAATTTACCGGGGGGGAGGGGGGGTTGTATCCAAAAGCAATGCAATAGAGTAAGACTCAACGAAATTAATTTTTTTGGTTTGTATCCAAAAGCAATGCAAGAAAGTAAGACTCAACGAAATTAATTTTTTTAGTAAATAATTTGTTCACTCTTCTGGCACGAAGACAGAAAAATAAGGCACAATATGCGTTCACACTGCGCTGTTCAAATAAGCTTGACACATGGAATACTTTCTCCTACAATCAAGGGAGAGAAGATCAATCTATTTGGTGGATTTGCATAGAAAAATTATTTCAAAAAACAAAAAAAAAAAAAAAAAAAAATTGCGGCTTATCATTTTCCATATATATGTGTGTGTAAATATATATATATATATATATATATATTTGCCAAAAACAAAATCATTTTAGACAAATTTAGAAATGATAATTTGAATTTTTTTTTTTAAAAAAAATTTGGTAACTTCATCGATTAGGCATAAAGTAGCCTTATCTTTGTCATGGTCCACTTACCATGTCTCCTCCACTCAATTATAAGTATATTTAATTAATGCCTCAATTAATCCTTTTGTGGGGCCTATGGGCTATCATTCTTGCAGTAGTGGGTGCAATTGATGAATTTCTTGAAAATGAATCAAAATGCTCAAGTTAGAATGGGATTTGTTTACAACTTTGGATGCTTTTCCACAAGGGTTAGTCCAAATCTCTATGGATAATAAATAGAACCGTTTGAGTCCAAATATGAATAAAAATATGTGTGAATACTTATTTAAAGAAAAAAAAAAAAAAAATTCACGTCGGCAAGAATTTTTCAAAATCTTGTTTATTAGACTTTGAAGCTAATAATTGTTACAATGTTCATTCTCCAAAAGAACGTGGCATGTAGCAGTGAAGCAATTTAGTGACAGCAGAAAAGTATAGAAAGAAAAATGATTATCAATTTATTTATTTAATTATTTTTTGTTTCACCTTTTCTGCTTAAACCAAATTAGACATTAAAAATTGTTGAAAAAACAAAGTCACGTACAACTAAAATTTCATCCCTTGCCTACCCTCAGTTAATTGTTCCCTGTTTACTGTGAAACAAAACTGAGATTAATCTGCAAAGCGAACAAAGTTTTCTAATATTGGTGTGTTAGTGGGAAATTTTTTTGTGTGTTAGTGATAGATATGACAGTTAAAGAATATTAAATGTCATGTTAGTGGGTTTAACCCATGACATTTAGTAGATATAGATATAGATGGTTTGCCATCAATTATATGACCTTCTAACTACCAACTGCCACAGTTTCATAATTGAAATAATAAAGAGGTAGGGTTAGGGGTAGGGGTGAAAATATTTGATACGGCATGTTAATACGATATGAACATAATATGAGATAAAAAAATTTGGGTTTAAATATGGAATAATTGTGTTTGTGTCGTAATAGTGTCAACAAGAATTGACCGGCTAACTAAACATGTCATGTTTGTGTCTGAACTTGTAAATACGATTATGATACGATTAATCCGATTAATTAAACGTGTCAGAAAAATGTGTCATATTCGTTTAAAAAATGACCCATTTAGCTAAACTTGTAGAATAAATATGTCGTATAAAAAAAGACTTCAATGTGTGTGTCGTGTAAAGTCTTGACTCATTTATTAAACAGGTTACGTAAGTCGCGTCGTGTTTGTATAAAAGGTTACACGATTAATAATCGTGTTGTGTTCGTGTTGTAATTGTGTCAACATGAACACGACACACAACACGAATTGTCACCCCTAAAATGGGTCAATTTTACTCTTTTTCTTCTTCTTCTTCTTCTTCTTCTTTCTTTCTTTTTTATTTATTTATTTATTTATTTATTTTAAATGTCTGCAATTCTATGAGCAAACCAATTTTTTTTTTTCCCCCACAGATATCCAATACTGATAGTAGTTTAATTTATCTTACTTCCTATAGACTGAGATTTCTTCTTGATTTTTCCTTCTCTTTTTCAATTGTTTTGCTACTTTATATGTATGATCATTGGGGGATTTGAGGGTCTTAACAGGGTTTTTGACTGCTAATTTTGTTGGACAGTTTAAGTTAAAATAAGATTTTTGGGGCTTGATGTCATCATGCTCAAGTAACTAAAGAAGGTTATTTCAAATTTGATTGAAACCCTCAGGTGTTTATTTTGTAATCATCAAATTAAAACAATTTTTTTAAATTTCTGAATTTTCAAAAATATTGTAAATGCCAACTTTCACCTATTAATGGTGAGGGTTTCATCTTCTTCAATTCGAGTTGCTACTTCATATGGTCGGTGCAGTTTAAATAGTTTGTTTTTCATTTGATTTTTGTAGTGTATGGTTGTCAATGATCTACGATTGTTTAAGAATCACATCAATTTGAATTCTCTCCATCTTTCTTCTTCTTTTTCCTTTTTTTTTTTTTTTAAAAAAAAATTCCTTCTTTTGTGAATCTTAGATTATTTAGTGCTTTATTTGTTTTATTTTCTTTGATATTCTCTTTTTGTTTTGTTTTATTTTAGGGTCAATTATTTGAATTCATTATTTGTATTATAATCTTGGTTGCATTAAATAATGGGTTGTCCAAAAACATTATGATTTATGAAAATTGATTATTCATATGCATTAATAATTATTTGCAAATGAATATGTCTAATAGGACGAACAACAATTTTTATTTATTTATTTTTATTTATTATTATTTTTTCTCTTGGATAAAAAAACTGACTTAAAATTTGACTTTTTATCTTATCTTATTTATTTATTTTTTTCATTTTAGACTCTTTTGTTAATCATTCAACAGTTTTCAAAAGTTCTTACCTTCAAGATTTTTTTAAAAGTAAATACTAACATCAACAAATACCAAGTACAAGACTCAACCTCACTTCTCATTTAGAGAAGAGATATTATACCCCATGGACTAATATTTTACTACCATTTTATAAACAAATAATTACTCATTTTTAGACTTGTATTTAAATTTAAATCATTAATACTGTATTATTAGTCAATTTTCTTTTATCTTTTGAAGTTTCAAAATTGAAGTCATTTTTTATTTATTTTAAGATATAATAAATAAAGTATCAATTATCTATTTAACATAGATTTTAATTACTTGCATTCTACTTGTCTTTTTCCTAGTTTTATTAAATTTATGAGGGCTCGTCAAATGCATTATAAAATAAGGTTAACCACTACGAAATCTTGGCCAGATTTTGAAATGGACACACGATTCACAAATTGTCGAAGTCAACCATGTTTTTGAGATACCTTAAAGAATTATGTTGTTATATGCTGCACACCCCGTTCATTGCTTACTTTCAACAACAAAAAACAACATACAATATATGCATTACATTATTGAAGAAAATTAAGTCACAGCAAGCCAACCATATAATGATAAAACAAACCTACATTTTATTTTCACTTAGTAATTTGTTGGTACATATATATAATGATACAATGCATTATATTATATTTAATTAGTTGTGAACTTGTAATTTCCATTTCATATATTATATACGTACGTTGTTTGGATATTTTTGCATCATGTTAACAATGAATGGCTGTGAACTTGTAATTTGATGTTTTTCTTCACTTGAATATTATTAAAATTATTTAATTAAATTAAGATGGGTCGTACAAGTTAACACATTAGGCAAAGAACTTTATAGGAGGCTTTTTGTATTTTATTAATGTATATTTTGTTCTCAAATTTTAGAGGAGCATATTTTATTTATTTATTTATTTCTTCGGTAATTAAGAATTTGTGTAAAAAAAAAAATAATTATAGGAATAACGAGGGATATGGCCCGGCCCAATGAGGTTGGGCTAAAAAAGGAGAAAGAGACAAGCAAAGTCCACAAAGATCAACAATTTAGAAGCATCACAGCACTGGATACTGTGTGGGTGGCTGAGGGGGTGGTTCAGGGAGGTATGGGTTATATCAAAGAAAGATGATGGAAGGCTCTTCGGTTGTAATTTGTTCAGCAAAGGAACACTCACACATTTTGACAGACAACTTCATTCTAATTGCATTCACTACTACATTCAAAGTATGTAGAGGAGGTAAGGATTTGTTACTAACATTCTATTGGTCTTCACTCTCCACACATGATAAACATAGTTAGCCAAAAATAGCTTCCATATCATAACTCTACTTCTTTTCAAATTTTGCTTTCAGCGTATGTTTTATTTAGTTATTTTACATTATGTTTAGAAGAGACTTCAGAAGTGCTCTCATCATTGAAGTATCTTAGAATCAACTTTCAAACTTAATAATTCTACCACCTAAATATCACGATATTTTCCATATCTCATTGTCACCTTATAGCTTCTCACTCTTGCTCTTAGAGCTTCTTAGTTACAACTGGCCTCCTGGCATATTTTTTGTGGGGTAAATACCTCCTCGCATATTTATAAGCATCATTTTTACACTTTAGTGCTTTCTATATAATTCTCTTAACTATTTACATTCTACAAAACTTTTACTATTTTAAAATCTTCTACTCAATGTCTCCAACATTCTAAAATCATTCAACTCTCTTTAAAACTTCATACTTTTTAAAATAAATGCGGAAGACTCAATATTTCATTCTTCTCACACCATGTGGACATCCTTCTCAACGCTCGCGTATCACCCGCATAGCGTAGATTCCCAGCAATTAAGTAGGGTGATTTTTAAACTCAAAACCAAGATTAGAATCTTTTAAGGAGTTGAACTTTATGTTGAACAAAATAGACTCTGATTAGCTAAAACTAAAAAATTGTTAGGAATAGTGGCTCATAATTCCTATTAATATTGGTTTCTATTTTAGAGTGATTTGATTATGGTAATATCTTGTAGAGACATGTTTTGGACTCTAACAAATTGTTGGAGGCGAAGCGGAAGCGAAAAAACAATCACCAAAAAATGCACGAACATGCAAGTCCAACCGATTCTAAATAAGTGTGATACCCCTTGACTCCGATACATGGGTTGATCAGGCCCAAGCCCAAACCCGAGGAAATATCAAACAATTAATATTTAACAAACACAGATGACAAAAAGATTTAAGAAATAAAAATTAAAGCTAAAGGAATTCTAAATATAAAATCCTCAAATAATAAAGATTAATAAAATCCAACTCTCCAAAAACATCGAAGAGTACAACTCGGGAATCCATTTAGTGGACCCCTAAATAAAATTCTAACTGAAAATGATTAAGAGAAGATAAAATCCAAATCTAAAACATGTAATGAAATCCTACATAATCGAAGGAATGAATGAATGTCTCAGCTCAGCACGATCAAGCTCTAAGACTGGAACTGTCGAACACTGGAAACAAAAAGAGTGGGTCAAGCCCACGAACAATTTCTACTCTAACTGCAATTCATATAGTGAACCAATACGCAGATACATCCTAGATATCTCAACAATAGCTATCTAGTCCATACATACACTAAGGGATATTCACTGGACTACAAAGGGGTCTCAATCTGAATAGAAGGCAACAGGCAAAACGCACCAGAGGTGGGCATGGGTACCTAGACCTAACGGAGTACACCTCAACCTATCATAGCCAGCTACGCATCCACTGCATACACCCACCCTAACCATTGACTCTGAGACTCAAGCTCATATCGTGGTACCATAATCATATATTTAAAGTCCGTCCAAAACTATAGTATGTCATTCAATTATTTGTTGATCTGACATAAGATTTATAATCTAGTTAGTCACTCAACTTATTCAGTTGATCTGACTTAACCACAAATAACAATTAATTGAGGTAGTCACTCAACTTACTTAGTTGATCTGACTTAAACATAATTAGGATTCAATATTTTACAATCCATTCCTTTATTCCAATAGGGTAGGTCTTAGCGTTTTGAGCTAAACCATCCTTAGTATGCCACCGTCCCATACCGGTGCATACAATCCATAACCTCCAGACAATTGACAGAATTTAATATAATAATTCAGTAATTAAAGTCCAACACAGTGATCCAAGTAACTGCAGAGTAGTGTTTAATATTTCAACAATTTAAAATCCAAACCTTAATCTATGTAATTGCAGAAAAGAGATTAATATTTCAGCAATTAAAATCCAGAGTATGTATAGATCAAGTCTGATAAAAAAAATGACCATACTGTGCATCTAAAACAAGATTTAAAATCATGCTATAATCCGTTAAATCGTTAAATTAGAATTAGGCAATTAAATCCTTTCCATCCGTAAACAACATACAAAGTTGTTTAATTTCATATTGTTCATCCTATTCGTATAACTGTATAAACTATGCCATGAGAGATTTTAATAACACCTGAATTAACTATTAAAAACCCCCAATACTTTCAGAACAGTTTGAAACACTAAAATCACCCAAACAGCGTCCACGAACAAACCCAGAACACATCAAAACAAGGGAGCCTGCTCTCAAGTCTCAAAACTTGAGAGCAGGCTCAATTGCTCTTGGAGCCGGCTCCCTAGCCCTTAGAGCTGGCTCTATGAAGAGGGGAGCAGGCTCTGAACAAGAGGGAGCCGGCTCCCACTTCCCTGGAGCCGGCTCATTCCCTCTTTGAGAGCTCCGAACCATTCTTCGGCCTTCTACTTCGTCTCCAACCAATTCCAACCCTTCTGTTCCCTTACATTCTTAACCTAAGAGTTTAATTGACACCCAGAAGCCTCCCAATCATTTTTTTAATATAGTTAAAATTAATAACAATGAGTAAAACAACCACCGATTCGTTATACTTAAAAACAAACAACGAACTCCAACTTGCAAGAATAGTTACAAATTAAATTAAAACACATATAGTTGATTAATTTAACACAAACTAAGCATGCAAGATTTAGTTAACGTTCAATTAAAATCCTAGAGACCATCTAGGTATGCACATAACACAGATCAAGGGGAGAGAGAAAGAGTAGAACTTGCCTGTGTGGTTTTGGAATCAAAACCTTGTCGCCGTCTTCTTAAGTTTTCCGATGACGTCCGCTTACTATTAACCTCCTACTGCTCAACCTTCCCTTCACCTATGTCCGACCTTTAATCCACAGCCGAAACCCTCACCAAAGTTGCTCTATTTTTATCTCACAATTTTCTCTCTGTTTCTCTCTATTTCACTGATGCGTGCATAGGGTTTTTCCAACCCTAGCAGACGTATACTATTCTATAAATATAGGCTTTAGCCAAAACCTAATTCTACTACATTAAGAGACAATATCCTAAACCAAATAAAAACTAGTCGGCTATCACAAAAGGGATTACCTAAAAGAAATAAAACCCTAATTTCACATTAAAATCAATAATACTAATTTAATCTAATTAAAAAATATATACAAAATACAATTAAATAAGACAAGTAATCAAATAATATAATTTAAATACACAATTAAACAATTAAATCAAATAAATATTTAAAACAATTAAACAATTAAGCAAATCGCAAATAATCACACAAAAATGCATAAAACAACAATTAAAATGTCGAAACTATCCTTTTAAAATTAGGGGTATTACTATAAGTGCAATTTGTTGCAATTTTGTTGTAATCTTTCTGCCCATGTGCAACCGGTTTTGCTTAAAGTGCAGTTGGTTCCACTTTGTAGAGTGTAGTCCGCAAAGAACAAGAACACATGAAGGTTTAACCAAAATAATAAAGCATCCACAAAACATTGCACAACACAAGATAAACATAGTTCACCCAAACTCAGGACTACGTCCATGGATGAGGTGATTCCACTATAATGATGAGGAGATATTACAATTTGTAGAGAATTACCAATACCAACTGGAATAACTTGTACATTTCCTTATGTAACTTGTTGCCCAGGCAGCGGAGGAATTTTTGAACCTTACACCGTGTACAGTGAGACATCTTCTCGTTTTCAGTATTCACTCTACCAAACCTAATACTCTCTATCCATCAACTCCGAGGCACTCACAATTCTCACACAATTGTACCTCAATTATTTCTTACAAAAGTTTCACTCACTTTTGTCAATTGTTTCTTACAAAAGCTTCACTTACTTTTGCCACACAATCTCGTGAGGCTGCCCTTACGGACTATATATCTCTCAACTCATACCTCTCAAATGTACCATAATTGTCTATTTATAGAGTCCCACACCCAATTCTTTGGTGGACAATGATTACAATTTTTTAGAGCTCAAGACTACAAAAAATTACCATAATAAAATAACTCTAAAATAGAAACCAATATTAAAATGAATTATGAGTTACAATTCCTAACAATCTCCATCGTGATTCAAATTTCATCACTGTGAATCATTGCTTCTCACGGCAACTGAATCGGACAATTCATGTGGCTTCAATTTTGCGCACCTCTGATCATCCTTCAAGGCTCCACCTTGACTCGAACTTCTTGCCATGCAACTCATTATGATTTTGTCTGGCTTCTTTTCACGGCTTAAGATCAAACCTTCTAACCTTCATTTTTGTGTCGGAGCACCATCCCTTTTGCAGGCTAAGAGAGAATTTGTGGGCTAAGAGAGAACCCACTCTTTTCGAGGCTGAGAGCGAGCCGACTGATTGACTCCTATTACAACACCTATTACAACACTTGTTGAGACTTGTGTTTTCTAATTTATTCTGTCTAAAAAAAAATTATTTCTTATTCATTGGAATAAACATTATTTTCAATTCGCAATTATTTCTCTTCAAACCCATGTGCATTTGAAAGAAAAACCAAACGTGGGTTTGGTTAAGTTTTATGATTATTAAAGCAACTTATAAGCCAGTGTTATTCTACTGTTAACAATATTTTTTAATAGGTCAAATTTGGAACATTTTGGTATGCATATTTGTTTCTTATTAAAATATGAAAAACATAAATATAGTGTAGAGACTGAAAAATTCAAATAATGGATTCAAGCTATAATTTGGGCTTACCATCAATCTAGCTCACTTTGAATTATGGGCCGGTTAGCCAAACAACCTAAGCCCACTACCAAATATGGGTCATGTATCAATCCAAATGACTCAATTGACCCAACCCACTTTAATGGGCCAATTCCAAATTGCGAACTAACCAGGCCCACTTGAAGATTAGGTTAGTTAAATAAAAATTATAATTATTCTTAATATATATATATATATATATATATATTTGAGGATAATTAGGATAATTATCCAAATTATAATTGTGATAATTATCCAAAATGACTCAAATGACTATTTTGTCCCTTCATGAAGTCTATAAATAGAAGCAAGGGGGAAAGGAGAAAGGGGGATCCCGAAAAGAGAAGAAGAAAGCTTTGTCAAATTCTACACACATTCACCACTTAAAGCTTTGAAGACTCAACACTTTGAATACAAAAGACTATAAGCACGTTCTACAAGTGCCAGCCCTATTCGAAGTCTTTCATTCAACCGTTTTAGATTAACCTTCCACGGCTCTCAATCGGAAATCAATCCAAGTTTTCTTCATTTCTCGGAGATTTGAAGAAAGTTCATTGCAGCCAATTCAATATCAAATATTGAAGCAGTTGTACCGAAGATTTAGGAGATCGAATCAAAGGACATTCTTTCTTTGTAAAGAATATTACAGAGAATTGTACCTCTTTTATCAAATATTAATAAAATTTATTATGTGCTCCTCATTTTGTTCTTTATTTCACAGATACAAAATTTGTGTGTACAAATTTCAGGCACGCCTGGTGAGTTGATTCCTACCTCTCATCTCTTTCTTCTACATCAAATCATCAAGACTCATCTTTGTCAGAATCCATGACGCCTCCCAAGATTCAGACAAGCAAAAATAACCAAAAGAACATCGTTGCCGCGAAAGTCAATGTCAAAGTTGCCACAAAAAGCAGCATGAAGGCTAAGAACTAGTGGGGGCAGATGAATTGTGCTCGTGCCTTGCATTTGTTTCTTCATTTTATGATCTAAAGATTTATGAAGAATTGCTTATTAAAAAAAAAAAAAAAAAAAAGATTTATGGAGAATCGTGTCATTGTGAGGTTCTAAAATTGGTGATTTTTGAAAAGTACATTTGCTTTACATTTTATGATGTAGAAATTTATTGAATAATCTAAGTAGCACTATCAAGGGCAGATTCAGGATTTCTCTTTGGAATGGGCTAATGTTAAATATAAATTTAATAACAAAATTTTTTAAGCAAAAAAAAAAAAAAATTATAACATAATATAGATAAATATTTGAATTCAACTATTACAAAATATCTATCTACTTTGCATACGACAAGTATTCAATTTTTCAAATAAGTTCCCGTTCAAGGTTCATGGTCATGCAGTCAGCAAGAAATTCATCTCCAAATCCTGCTACACATCGCTATTTTAACACGTTTCATGCTTGGGTGGGAAACTGAGGTAGGCTAATAATATTAATATATATATATATATATATATATTTGGGCTGGGCTAATATCAGTATAGCCCAAAAAAATATTTTTTTGGGTGGGCTACAGTCCACCTTTGAGCACTATCAATATAAATGATATTGTTCTTCATTTGCACGAGACTTTTACGACTCCTATCATTTTGAGGTCTGTCATTGTAAGATCTATAAAGGGTGGTTTTTGAAAGTACATTTTTATTTACATTCTATGATGTTGAAATTTATAGAGACTCATGTCATTGTGAGATTTGAGAAGTTTGATTTTTGAAAAATAAATTTGTCTTTACATTATATGATTTAGGAATTTATAGAACAATCTAAGTGGTACTATCAATATAAATAATATTGTTGCCTTAAAAAATAAAAGCTACGCCACGAGACTCCTATTATTACGAGACTTAGGGATGTTGATTTATGAAAAGTACATGTGATTTTACATTCTATAATCTAAAAATTATAGAATAGCCTAATTAGTACTCTTAATGTAAATGATATTGCTACCTAAAAAAAGGCTAGCCTTGTTACGGGGCTGGGAAGGGTCAGATGTTTATGGTTTCAAATTTATAAGCTCCAAGTTACAATGGAATAACCTTACTATTACAATCTACAAGTATAATATTCAAAATTAGAAAAATCTATATGTGACAAGAGTAAGACGTTCTCAACTGATCTCATTTATTGCAATTGATCTATTGAAAAAGGGTGCAAGTTCACACTCGAGATAACGCTCAATCTCATAATAGACTTAGGTGTTGTTTGATAACTCAATTCATTGCTTAAGTTTGAATGAATTAAAGCGTTTATTCAATTAAGTGTGTTTGATAATACAATTTGAATATCACTGAAAACGATAAACGCAACTTAAAATGTGGCAAAATTTTAAGTGATAGAAACATCGCTTATTACTGAATGTTGAACGCTGAAAATAAAAAAAAAATAAAAAAAAATCAAAAAATCAAAAAATATTTATTTTTTAGTTACCACTTAAAAATTTTAGCACTTAAAAATTCAGTTCTTAAACTTTTTAATATTTAATTTTCAATTTTATCAAGTAACACTTTACTCTTAATAATTTCAGTTACTCTTTAAATTAAAATTAGTTATTATACCTATTAGCATTAGCATTCAAACACAAGAACCATAGCCCACTGTCAACTAAAATTCAACTCAAATTAATTTTTGAAAAAAAAAAATTAAAAAAAATTCAAAGGAAAGATTTATACAAAAAGTGTAGTTCAAGAACCCATAGCCCACTGTCATTAGCCCATTCGGCCTACAAAAAGAACAGGCCCATTAGGACACAACTCTACAACAGTAGCCCAAGTCGACTCAACCCAATCTAATTCCATGCCCCAAGTCTTCTTCTACTCTTCTCCGTTCGTCAGTTGCAGAGGTCTATAGTCTCCACACAGCTCATCGTCATCATCAACATTGAAGAAGAGTCGTCGAGGTGATGGAGAGAGTTTTGATAGATTCAGTAACATTCCCGATTGCGTTGTTCATTATATTCCTTCAAATGAGAGTTTTGAAATCTATTGGGCTTCCATGGCAGCTTCCATGGGAGCTCTATATGCCTACAAAGTGACAGCTTTGATGCTTCGAGGCTTGTACAGTGTGCTGATGTGCTTCTTCAATATATAAAACATGCCAAATCAGTTACACTGGTATCCTGCTTTCCCGAGGAGGTATTAAACATTGATGCTTCACACAGTTGCTATATCTATATCTATATCTATATCTATATATAGTTATCTTAGACAGCAACTTTACCATACAACACCAATTGCACCAAATAATATTAAAGCTAACTTTAGTTACGGGTGCTATTTTAGGGGATGTTTACACAAGATTTGGAACTGTTGGATAATTTGCAAAACTTGGATCTGGATCTTCTTTGCGGGAAGGATCATAAAATGTTTGCATTGGCCACTTTTTTCCGAAGATTGCCTAATCTGAAGACCCTGACCATGCAATGCATTGAGTGCTGCATTTTTTGTTTTAATGAAGTAATATTACTATTCAATTAAGTTTTTCTTTGCTTTTTCTTCTTGTTTGCCTCATTTTTTATGTTGTTTTTGATATCATTGCTTTTTATGTTTCAGCCAAATGACATAGAGCCACATGATTTTGATATAGAGTACTGGGAGTCTCAAGAGGTTGCATTTATTCATCATTTGAAGGAAGGGACGATTGGGATTCATCATTGGGGTTTGAAGTTAGGCTGATAAAATATTTGATCAAGCACAGAATAGCACTAGAGAGGATGCATGACAGTCACTTTCACAAGATATGCTGATATTAGTAGATCGCTGATTCGCGAAAAGTTGTTAGAATTCCATGAGACTTTTGCTCGTGCATCATTAGATTTTGTGTTGAAATGAAGCTGTTAAAAAATTTCTTTTGTCTTTTATACTTAGATTTTCATAAATTTAGAATTTCAAGGTCTTATGAGAAACTTAACTTTACACTTTGTATTAAGAAGAATGATGCTCAACTAAATTGCACTCATGTTATTGACACCTGATAGAACAAATATATTTGCTGATGTCATTTTTCATCATGCTACATGCTGGTTTGATATATTATGTGCATTTGCTGGCATAATCATGGAGACAATTATAGGAATAGTTGAACGTCACCAACAAGATCATCGGTTTGATGCCGGCCAATTCAGATTTGCATCCCAAATGAATTTTCTGGTGATTTAGAAACATAGTGAAATTTATCAGTTGTATTAGGTTTCATGCATTTTATCACTCTGAGTGAACTTATATGTCAGCATTACCGACATCGGTAAATTACTCTTACTGAGCTTATATGTTTTGGTGATCGCTAGGTTGAATGCAAAAATACTTGAGTGATGTTGTTTAGGGTTTTAGAACAGACCCTTTCCAAGATTTTCCCTTATCTTTCATCCCTTTCGTTCTCTCATATATTTCCAGTTTTTCTTTCTTTTGAATCTTTTCTTTTCCGGTTCTTAGCCTGCCTTCTCTCAACTATCAGGCTCCCTAACAACTTCACCCTTTCCAAAAGCCTAAATCTCGGCCTATTTAAGGTTCACTCTATCAAAAACCCTAGACGCGACAACATCAATTGCCTAGATTATGACTCATTGTGGTATGCAGATCTACAGATTTTCATTGGCGAGGAAGGGTAAGTCCCTCTATATACGTGTATGCCTCTGTATTTTTGTGTATATATGAGTTAGTATTGTTTTATTACTAATTATTATGAGTTCATAATTTTTGAATTTTCTATAATTCTTTAGAACATTCACATTTCTTGTTTGTAATATAGCAATTGTTCTGAAAAAAAAAAATTCAATTTCCTTGTATACCGTGATCGGTGACCACTGTTGTTTTTGTGTCCCTTTCTATCCCAGGATTTTCTGCATTGTTGTGTATTTGCAGTGTCAATTATGTATTGAATCTGTTTCATTTTTCACATGATGTCTCAAATTTTAGTTCAATGAACCAGACATGTGGAGTCACACTCTTCAATTAGCCTTCTCAATTTTATTTTATTTATTTTATTTTATTTTTTTCTCTTCCTGTTTTGATAGTTATTACCCATCTCCTAATACTCTACATTCTTCCCGTCAGTTTAGCAGCTCTGACAATTATATAGGCACACCTTGCACATACTTAATGGAGCAAACAAGTCAACTTCCTCCTGAATTGAGGCATTTAATTATGAAGAAGTCATTCAAGTTGGGTATGCATTATCTGCTACCATCATTTTCGAAGGAGGTGATTAGTGTTGGATATATATATTGCGCTTTCCTATTCTATTTTATATATTTGTACATATTTTTTACCTTTGTTTTTACTTTTAAAGAGAGTTCTAGATTCAGCCAGCTCTCTTACAGTCTCTCTATGAAAATAATATATTTTAGAACCTTCTCTTCCTCCTTCCCTACTGAAGTAGTGGTCTTTTTGCTAATTAGTAGGATGTTAGTGTGTCTATATATATATATGCATCTATTAAAAGGTGACACACATGGAATGTTTGAATAATAAGCAATGAAGGTTTGTTTAATTATTTATAATAAAGCTTTTTTGTCAATCCTCTCGTTTTATTTATATTGCTTTAGAGGTTTTGGGTGTTAGTTCTTATTTAATTTATTTTTGCATAAAGGAATTTTCCAAAGCATTTCCAAGGTTTCCTAATTTTTTTTTTCCTAATTGGTATTCACATACACTATCTCCACTGAGGATTAAATCCCTGACCTTCCTTTAAGAAGTAGGGGCTTTATACCGCTAGGCCACAGACCTGTTGGTCAAGATTTACTAATGTTGAGCAAGAAGTTCTCCATCGGCTATTTATACAGGTCTTTCACATGAATTTATATTAAGCTTACAATAATTATAAATATTTTTTCTTTTTTTTGATAGTCACTTTGGGGATTTGAATTGTATAGGACATGACCCTTTCCAGATTTATATTGACATAAAACTGGTGGAGCAAGGGGGCGGCGCTAGAGAGAGAACCATCTAGAGATAGAAACCCCAACTCCCCTCCAATCCTTCAATTTTTCTTCCAATTTTGCTCCAGTTTTCTATTCTCTGTTTATCAGAGTTGTATTTTCCTCACCCCCGTTCTCTGTTTCATCAGAGTTTGGATTTCTTTCCAATTGGGTGTTTTGGGGGATGGTTGTCCTAATGGTTTCCACTATTGGCTTCTTCTTGATTTTTCTATCCATTCCAATAGTGGGCTTGGGCCACGGTGCATATTTTAACCCACTAACGGATTGGGTTGACTCTATTGACCCCAAGTGTTTGGTGGGCTTTGTCCCGTTTTCGCAGCCTGCAATGCATCAAGTTTGGCAACAGATTTGGTTGGGGTTGGTGCAAGGTCATGTGGATATTGGTGGTATGGTGCGCCACTTGGCTAGAGGTGAAGGACATATTTGTGGAGCTCTTGCACGTCTTTTTCTTACTGTCATCTCTTGGCTCCTTCTCGCTTTGTTTTACATCATCGTTTCTCAACTAAGTTTTGCCTGGGGGATCGTGTTAGGCGGTGCATCTTTCGTTCTTTTGTGGTGCTGGTACTCCCACTATAACTGACACATCTTTCTGATTTGTTAAGACTATGATCTTGACTATAAGGGGTGTTAGTTTTGTTATTGTTAGTTTTTGTTATTTTATGTGGTTCTTGTATGGTTGATGTAGCTTGATCCTTGTCTGCTCGTTTTTTGGACCAAAAAAAAAAAAGAAAAAAAAAAGAGGGATTTATATTTATATGGTTTTGACGATTTTCCTTTTGTATAAACTGTCTTGGGAGATTGGCAGGTTGCTTATGTTGCTTGAGAACTGGAAGGGAAATTAGATCATGGGATTTAGAGAGTTTCTTCTTGGGCTTGCCCAATGGGTTTAATAAATATTTACCATTAGTTTGTATTTTGTGCTGCAAGCCAAGTTCTTCTGTTACTAAAAGTCATGTTGTATACAAAGTTTGTTCGTATAATTGCATTTTGTAGTTTCTGGCTTATCTTTGTTACAATAAACTTAATAAAAAAAATCCAGTAGAAATATTAAAGCTACATTTGCACTTTATAAACTTCTCTTGCACTGCTGTCCTGGGCCCATACTGGCTCATCCCCCCAATCATAAGTTCTTTATTTCTTTTCCTTCTTCCTCTTATTTTTCTTCTTCAAATTTCTTTTTAATTCTCTTCAAAAAAAAATTTGCATTTACTTTTTTCAATCAAAACCTAATTTCCCCCCTTCAAAGTTCTCTCATATTTTTTTCATTTTTTTTTTTTTCTTCTTTCTTTTTCTTGAACTCATGTTTGATTTATGTGCAGTAAGTCTTTTCTCTCTTTTTATTCATTTTTATTTACTTATTCATTAAAATTATTAGCGAATTTTATAC
>JAOTQH010283641.1:0-10087 GCA_025631255.1 Cornus kousa
GTGTGATCTTGAACGAATTAATTCTTAACAAGTGGTATCAGTGTTGATATGAAGCGGATTAATTTGATATTATTAATTTTAGTGGTAGACCTAGTAAACTATTTGAGGAGGGCAACTGTGAACAACGATAAGATAAAAAAATTCACGTACTAGAATTTTTTTAAAAAAAACCATCTAAAACCCCCTAAGAAAAAGCAAAAATATTAAACAATTGCAGGAAAATTTTCAAAAATTTATAAAGAACCAGAGTTATGTTGCCAACAATTATGATATTCACAAGAAAATGTCATCCAAGGCTAAATATAGCAGGTCTGAAGGCTCAGAAAAGAGTGCAAAATTGTCAAAGTGATAGAGGGGGTGAGTTTGAAGGTTCAAAACTTGGCAGGAGTGAGTTTAAATATATGGTGAATTTTAATAAATAATTTTTGAGGCCATTAGTATAATTTAATCAAAACCATGGGTAATAAATGTAAATAAAAAAGATTTGAGTGGGATCCCACTAAGTCTACTATAGTAAGCCCGTCCATCCCTGATTAATTCTATTGTGTAAAGCCAAGGCTCCTAAAGTATGTGCAACAACAATGACTACTTCTCACTCCAACGTAAATGTCATAACAATTTTATTCTTCATTATTGAGAGTACTTAGTTGTTGTTTTTTTTGTTTTTTTTTTCTTTTATTTATTTATTTTTTCATACCAACACTATTAACTAAAAAAAAAAAAATGGAAAAAATTCTAAATATCAATATAAATTTATTTTCGGTGTTTGGAGAAGATTTGTTTTTTTTTTTTTTTTTTTTCACACGTAAGAAATGTGATAGACACTATAAGCATTATTTAAGGATATTTAATGCACTTTATACACATGTTGCCTATGTCTTACTTGGATCTCAGTAATTTGAAGGTTGTTTTTGAATAAATTGTTCTCCAGTAGTTCACAATTCTAGTCATTTATGCCTGTCAAATCCAAACAAGAGATCAGTTGTGGCCAAAGTCAATGTTAGGATCCATAGCCTCTCCATCCTTTTTCCTCCGATTGAAATATTTCGAGTCAATATCACATCCATCTCATATAATTTTCAGACAATAGATGGTTACAAAACAGTGACAACTTTTTCCAAAGTCATGTTTTAATCCCAATTTTCACACTTCAAAATCAAATATGGACTTTTAAGTTACAAATAAAAATAATTTACAATTTTATTTATATAATTTACTAAAAATGAAGATCCAAGCTCGTGGAAGGACTTGATCCTACTCAAATGAAGATTAAGAATCCAGTAAAGAATTCGGGGTAACATTTTTTATTTTTATTATTTAATTACATGCAAGAAATTCGGTTTTTTTTTTTTTTTTTTTTTTTAATAGACATATAATAAACAAATATAAAGGTCTAGTCAATGAAAGCAGGTAACAAAATGTGTTGTCAAGTGGGCACCCTAAACATGTTGAACACCTGCGAACAGCCTTAGAGTTGGTCCCACTTCTTATCGTGTCCCCTAAAAGTCAACAATTGTAAACCACCATATTCGAAGCTATTAAAAAACTCATATAATTATTTTTCACTGAGCATCTTTCTTAAATTTCCCCCTTTCATACTTGGTTGTCATATTTCAACCTTTACACTAATTTCATTTACTTTGAATCCAAGGTTTATTTAGTTTCAATGATATCTTTTACTTCTTTTACACAATATTATTTTATTTATTTATAAAGTTACCAGTAAAACATTTTTTTTTTTTTTTAATTTTTTTTGTTTTTCACGAGAGTTGAACATGCATGTTCTAGTTTAGAATATCAATGGATGCTGTCTTATCTATTAAAAAATAATAATTAACCTAACATAGTTTAAACACGATTTCAATAATGAATTGCTCGCCAAGTCAATCATGGTTCAGTATGTATTAATTGTGCTATCATATTTCAACACTAAATATGGTTGTGTTATGTCTTATATATCCTCCTTAATTCAAGGTTGAATGTGGTTATATTGTGTTTTATCCTCAACTTCATACTTGGCAATTTAATTATGTTGTCATATTTCAATGTTGTCCTCTAAATTATTTACATGGACAGTTTTAATTAAATGAAACCATCTCTTAACATTATTAGTTTAATGATATCTCCACCTCCTGTTGTATGGTATTGACAATTTTTTTTATTAATATATTGTATGATATTGACATTTTGTCCATACCATTGTATGTCAAAGTCAAACTTTAAGCATATTTCAACATTGTAGCTTAAATTTTTATTATTATTGTTTTTTAACCACATTGTAGCCTAAATTCATTCACATAGTTTCAATGATATTTCCTCCTCCTTTTGTATGGTATTGACGATTTTTTACCATCTTATGATATTTTAATAAGTCCCATCGTACGTCAAACTCATACTCTAAACATATTTCAATATTATAGCCTAAATTCATTCACATAATTTCAATAGTATCTTCTTCTTTATGATTCTCAGTATCATCATTTTTCGAAGTCGTACTCTAGGGCCTAAATTAATTAAGATATGGATGGACTTCAATTCATTTAGTTGCAGGGATACTTTTTATTCCTTTTAAACGAAGGTTGAGAATTCACCACATTCAAGTTCAGAACAATAACAAGTCTATGATTCAATAATTAGTTTGACCTAACCTAACCAGACACTTCACTTGGTTGTTTCAACGCAATACTGCTTCTTAGTTGCCTTTTTTGAAGAATATGAATGTATAATACAAACATATATTAATTTTATAGTTATGGTAAACTCTACCATTACCACTAGCTAATTTCCATTTTTATAATCTATTTTTGAAGTATAAAACTAGAAAAGCGGCCTGCCTTGTCGGCACTGGAATTTGGGAAATAAAAATGATAATCCAATTTTTTAATTTTTTTTTTCACTTCCCATGTGAAGAATTGATACTGTCAATCCAAACAGTTCAGCATATCAATTTAATTAACTATTAATCTGATCGAGGAATTAAAATAAATAAATAAATAAGGCCACTCAGTTTGACTTCATTCAAATTAATTCTATTTCACTAAAATGGAATAGAAGTCCATTGTCGAATAGTAGTACCATTTAATATATATAATCATCATTTTAGTCTAGATCTAGATGTGTAAATTAAATAACAATTAAGGTCCTCGTGTAATGCTTTGAAATAATCTAAGCAAACTATAATATATAAATCCAATGATCTAAGCATGTGATCTAATTTAAAATAATTGTAAACTCGTAATAAAGTTATTACATGCATAGTTGTTAATGACAACTTAATTTTTTGGGGGGATTGTGTTTAGAGATCTGAGTAGATATAGTAGCATAAGCTGTATTATGAATTAATTATCCACATCATATAATGCATGCTAATTCATTGACAAGTTAGGTTGTAGCTAGTGTGACATTTAAATTATAAATCTTACGATTAGCCAATGAATTATAAAAATTTTCTTAGATTTATACTCATCGTTCACAATTTCAACGAAGATCTCGTAAATTTTAATTTTTTTTTTTTTTTAAATGGAGATGTGATGGCTCAACAAATTTTAATTTTAATTTATTTACTTTTAATCCTAATAAATTAACCGAATACGAATCCAATAGGCAGTAATGAATGACTTTCAACATATAATTAATTGAGTTGACCTTGGATCTAAATTGCAGTGGTCAGGACTGGGACATAATTGGTTGTGTATGCATTGTCTTGTGTTCTTCTTATTGAGCTAGCAAACTTTTTCTCACACCCACCAACCATCCAAAATATGATTAGGGTTAGAACCATATTGACTTTTAAGACCCAAATTCATCATCATTATATGCTGGAAGTTCCAAAATTATAATTCTTGAGGTATTTTATTTAATTTGCTTTCTTCTGATTTTCATAAATTAAACCGTTGAGTAGTGAAGGTTTGACCAGCATTGAGCTCACATAAATTTTGGCACTCCAAATCCCATCAATTTAGTATGTCCACCAACCATTTTTATTCTCATTCTAAATAAAAGTTTAAATTAGAAAGGGACAATAAGGAATGAGATCCTTACGTCGTTTTAATGCATAATGTATCGTGATCCAAGTTGTGTAGTATATACAAGAGAGGATCTTGATTCACCGCCAAATCCCAACCTCAACAAAGTTGCTGATAAATTCTAGGCGTGTGTGTGTGTATATATATATATATAATTAATTAATTAATTTATTTATTTCTACCACCACGTTTTCAATTAAATAAACAAATAATCCAACTTGAGTTTCCTTATTTATAATAATAAGAGTGTAGGCACATGTAGTTAAAGCCTACTTCGTTGGTGGGTGATCTAAATAAAATAAAACATACCTAAAGCATAGGGAGAAGCATATGATAGGCAAGAGACTAAAACAAGGGGCGAAAAACACACATATATATACAAACAAAATACTTTAATCGTATACGATATATGTGAAAATAAATACTCTTTCTGTATTCATGTCAAATTTTAAGTAGGTGCACTTTGTTCATCACTAATGTGAATCCACGCCCTGACCAGATTGTATTTAATTTCAATGCTTTGGAAGGTCCAAAGTAGACTAGGCAACAAACATTAAGGTGGGTCCATGTCAACCTCAAACTACTAGTGAACTGCGCCGAATAGATTGAAGTGTGGACTTAGAGAACGCACATGGAAGTCTGATGAAGAAGATAAGGTTTTGAAGGTCCATATTTGCTGCTATAAACATTTCGCGGAAATGACCAATGCCACAAACATGGATAGATATTTTCTTCCTCGAAAGTGAGACAACTTGAACAAATTTATGATGGTACGGGTTGATGCCATCGTATTGATATTAGATAATGACGACATTATTCTCTATTCATTATCTAAGTCCCTATCATTACTCTTTTTCTTTCTTAATAAGTTATAAATATAAATCTCAATAATTATCATATTAATCCATAACAAAAATCAATTGAGAAAATTATCCAAGGATGATTCATTTTGCAATCAAACAGGACTTTCGACGGATACTTTTTGAGATACAAGGATCAAATGCTTATCTATTTGAGCCAATTATTTGGAGTTATCTATCATTTTTCTATTGTTAATAGAATAATAATTTGAAGTTCGAAAAATTCAATTGATTTATGTAAATGGAGAATGACATAATCATAATGTCATTAATATCCCTAATATCATGAGGACATCAACTTCTACTGAGAAAAAATTAATAGAATTTGTCCAACTACATGTGATAATATGTTTCTATCTTTTGGGGGTAACTACCCGCAAATTTGTTATATGCAATGCTTAGTAATATTTGTTTAATATTATTACTATTGTGAATATGTGATATAGAGAATAAAAGTTGTTATTAAAAGTCGGATGCCAAATATAACAAAATTTCCCCCCTACTTTGATCTAGCAAAAGCTAGAAAATAAATGCCGTTAAATTCTAATTAGCTTATTTTGAATATTGAAAAGGAAAATGATAAACCCTAAAATAGTTCAGGACTCACTCTTTAAATTTTTTAAATTATATAAATTAGCTTGACAAGAAAAAAAAATTTAAATTATAGAGTGGGCTAAAATTATAGGTGTGAGTTTATTGCCAAGGAAAATAAATAAATAAATTCTAAATATGGGTTTGGATCATATAATGGGATAAAACTGCGGCCCACATAAGAGCATAAGCCCATTTTAATCTCATGAAGGTTCAGAATGGTAGTCTGGCCTGATATCATGAGGGTCGTGTTTTAATCACGAATGTTTGGGTCGATCCCGAGTCCAATGAGCCACTGAGCCCAGCATGAAATCATGTGCAGCATCTGACATTTCTGCTTGGGCCGAATTAGCCTCAGCTCCCATGGACTCGACCCAACATGCATTTAATTTTCTTATGATAAACGGTAAACACATATCACCATTTTCATAAATACCAATGGTTATGATTCTACTTATGAAGGCCATCTAATACAAAATTGATAAAATTCTTGTTGCGTTTGGGAGTATTAAATCTGTATTTTGGATTTGGAGTAATAAAATTTAGTTCAAAATTTTAACTAAATTTCTTTCGATTACAAATTCAAGTGGGCAGTATGAATGAAGGAGGCGGGAAGCTAAGGCTTCTAAAATGCAAGCTTATCCATTTTTTGAGAGCATACAACTATTTTGAAATCAGAAAACAAGGTTGATGGATGAAGTAATCGGAATGACAAATGGTTATAGTTGCGGAAACCGGGGAAAGTCGGGAACCGTCGGTGACTTTTTGAATCAAAGTAGCGACGAGCCGAGTACTACGACTACAACGGGGAAGAAAAGCTTCTACAACAGCTTCGTTTCCTCGTTGCTTTTTTGGCGACTCACTTCTAAAGTGGGTGGATTGGTAAGCAAGCTACCTTCAGCATCGGTCAAATCCCTATCAATAATAGGCCGGAATGGTGGGGAATGAGGGCCCTCCCTACTTCAAGGGGGGAATCGCCGTTTCTCACAGCCGCTCCTCTACAACTACCTTTCGCCCAACATGATCACGAACGAAGACAGAGAATTGCGTAGATAGGAGGACGAAACGAACCAACCCTATGTATTGTATTTGGTAAGAGTTTGTGCAAGAAATGAATTCGATACTCAATATTAAGATCATATGAAAGACTCTCTATTTACGCTTGCTTTCTTTAAATTCCCAATTCCGTTTAGTCATAAAGGAACTAAAGGAAAGCTTTTTGATCTTGGATTAATGCGCTCAAGCATGCTTTGAAAGCTCTTCGAGCTTCCCTTATATTACAGAAAGGTTTGTAGAAAGGGGCTTCTTCAAATATCCGCTTTGCTTCTTTTCATTTTGATAGGAGTAGGTGCTTGCTGCTCGCTCGCTGTCTACTAAATGAGCCTTCACTGCCCGCCCGGCCCCTATCTTTAATCTTAAGTAAAGTGAAGTCAAATCAATGAAGTGAACAGCCCAACCTCTTTGTTTGAAGCTTCGCGCCAGGAAGCTTCTACTTGTTGAAGCTTTCTTTCCCCTAATTCCGAAACACAACAATAGACTTGCAACTATAGTATAGGAAAAAGATTCTGCGGTCATAGAAGAGTTCAGAAAGGATCTGATCGTAGATAGTAGAGACTTAACCTGGGCGGGGGTAGGGGCGGATGTAGCCAAGTGGATCAAGGCAGTGGATTGTGAATCCACCACGCGCGGGTTCAATCCCCGTCGTTCGCCCATCCATAAATGGACCGTTTGTTACGGAGACACAAGACAAACAAACCTAGAAAGCATTTTTGATGCAAGCCATCTCGAGGCTTTCAAACGCATCCAAGCAATTGCCGATTGAAACATAGAAAGCATAGATTCGCGTCGCCTACTTGCTGAAAAAATGGAATAGACGATCATTCATTGTATGAAGTTTTTAAGACCTCACTAATCAGCCTTACACTTTTGAGTTCATAATGAATTCAATTCACCCCCGGATAGCCTTCCCTCTCGTAGTCTTCCCAGAAAGCTGGATTCTGTTTTTCTCATTTCTGAAAAAACGCTATAGTCAGAAATAAAGGGCATATATGAGCAAGAAATTCTTGGTCTCCTTAGCTGCCATGATACTCCAAGCCATAATGAATGCCTTGCCCCGTGTGGCCTCAAGGAAAGAGCATTGCCTAATCATCAGCATTTGGCTTGGGGCTTGGCCTAAGATGCATTGGGAAGGTGCGGTCGACTAACCGCAAGAGGCTTCAAGCAAGAATGAGATTCTAAAGAAAGAACCGGCCAGTAGAACTCTTACTCCCTCTCATCAGCTAAGCTGCTTCTTCTAGAGGATCATCCAATTGAAAAAGTTCAGTCGCGTATAGCTGTCAAATCAGTCAACCTTGTTTTCGCACTTAGACGAGCAAAGAATGGAAAACAGCATTCTCATATAGATGCAAAATGACTGAACCAGGTTTTAGCTCGTAGACTTGTTCTAGTTTTTCAAAACTTTAGTCTCCTATAGCAGCAAAATGACTAACTCGTAATCCATGTGCAGGGAGCAAAAGCAGGAAGAATATGCAGACTATTACACAGCCAGCCAGGGAAGCAATTCCAAGGCAGTGAAGAGATTATGGGATTCATGGTTTGACCTGGAGCTTTCACTTGTTAGACTTCTGAGCCTTGCACTTGACTATGTTGAATCCCCCGATTCCTATTGAGATACTAAGAGTCACTGGAACACTGACTTCATCTGCTCTTTTTCACTTCATAACAGTTGATCTTGCTTTTCTGCCCGCACAAGTGAATCATTGAGCCTTTGTCTTTGTTGTTTCTTATTCCTCCTTGATGGAGTTCACTCCGGTGATCTCCTTTGGGGGGGTGCTTTTTCTGCCTTTCGGGGAGTGAGCTTTCTTCGGTCAGCCTTACTCAAAGGGGGGACTTCTCAATATTCCGACATTTGATACCTAGAAAGGGACCTAACTGCACACGTTCTATATAGGGAGATCCTCATTGCTCTTCGATGAACCAAATAGATCCACAAGAAAGAATATGAATGAGAAGACGGCTGCGAGTCAAATAACTGCTGAATCATCGTCGTGTGAGTATTGCTTTATATATATAGAATGAGAATCCATTCAAGAACTGAGCCGGAAAAACACTCTGTTCACCTAGGTTCTTGGAGGAAGGAGAGCATCTCGATACCCATTTTCCGCTAAGACCTATTTGTTGCTTCTGCCTTCTCTTTGGCCTCTTGAAAAAGAGCAGTCCTGTGGCCTAAATCAGGCAAGTCTGCACTTAAGGGAAGGCGGCAAGTATTCTACGGTACGTATAAAGCATATAGCTAGCGTTCCTTCTTAAAGAAAGATGGCAAGTCGTGCGACGGCAAGGGTCAATGGAAAGAACCAAGACGGAAGCCTGATCACACTCACATTAGGGAGAGGAAGTGAAGTGACTGATATCTACTATTTCGAAGCATACCTAAAGCAAGAGAGCCATTCCGTGAAGGAAAACTGGACCAGCTATTAGCGCGCGTAGGGAATCTATCTAAATCCATTATCTACGGGTCCTTATTAGGAGCAGGGTATTCATTTGTGGAAGACAGATGTTCTACTAAAGGCCTGATTTGACAACATCAGAAAAAAAGGTATAAGTCAGTTGTCGTACTCCTTCCCTAGCTAACGAATGGGGGAACGGCTTTTAGTCATTTTCTCCTCAAGATGCTTAAGTCAACAAATAAGGCTTTAGGGAATGAAATTGGTCAAATTACGCTGTGCATCGGTTTTTGAAGTTTCGGTTTGTGGTAGACAGTAATTCCTCAACCACTCCTTTTGGAATGACTTTGCTTTTGACTGATCGGCGAGTTGTTCTTTAAGGAAGGGGCCTTGAACCTTCTATGTATACGGGGGCGGTAGATACCTCAGGAAAGCCTGGCCAGAACCACACGGGCAAGTTTCCCTGCATGTGGCTCGTCCGTTATAACTTCTATAGATTTGCGTGAACTACCTGAGATCCCGAGAGCATGTAGGAGAATCAGTCGACCAAAGTGCCATTTCGTTTGAAGCTGAGGTGCTGCACTTTGGAGATGAAGGAGAAACTGAAATGGGGACTTTGCAAAACTTATCCCAAACGTCTAGAAAATGAGTTATTCTATGGTCATTGACAAAAACACCAACATATGATCATATTATAACGTCATTTGATTCAATCACATAAAGTTTATGCATAGTCCTTGCAATTGTCTTAATTTACAACAAAATGGATTCAAGCTTCAAGTTATAACACAATTTACATGCTAAATAAAGTTAGTACATTGCATATCATGTTGTTGTACAAAATAAGTTCAAGTCTTTACAAAATGCTCTCAAAATGCCTTCAAGTTTCCTTAAGTTTATGGTGGACTATCATCCTCCAATTCCTTGCCATATCCTGAAAAATGTTAAGTATAATGGGGTGAGCAATTTGCTCAGTAGGTGGCACCTAAAACACACCTCTTGTGTCCCCGTGAATCCAGACAAAGAATAGAACAATAGGAATAGGGGTCATACTATGTCAGGAAAATACAACATAATGTCCAATCTTGGTATACACAATATGATGCTATGAAATACAATGCATGCAGATGTTGCTCCCCATTTTTAACATTCAAATCCATCACTTTCA
>JAOTQH010283652.1:0-10087 GCA_025631255.1 Cornus kousa
ATATGTGACTGATTTTTCTTCTTACAACAGCTACCTGATATTCATGGAGTTTGAAAATTGGTCAATATTGTCGATCTTTTTTAAAATGCATTATTCGAACCCAATTTAAGACTTACGACTCGTCATCTCCAACAGCGTCTATTGAATTACCGCTGTCATTCTCCTTCCTCAACCAGCCCTTCAACGTTTGACCTGAGAGTTGCCGCCAACAAAACCCAATTGAGGACATTGTTTACCCTCTTTGGGTAAAAACTATCTAACCTCTATTATGTAAGCTAATCAATTTTTTATATTTTTTATTTTCAAAAATTCGAGCAAATACACAGCTACAATTTTGTCACGGCTCTGGAACAGTCAACTTTTTCTTTGAATAGTAGAGGTCATACTATTTGAACTGACTTTCATTGAATGCATGTGAATCAATTAGCCTTCATTTCAAGTGAACTCTGAAAGAGGTTTATCATATAAATCTATTTATATGAGGGCAATTTTAAATATAAAAGAAAAATGAAAAAAAAAATATATATATATATATATATATATATATGTATCATTCTAGCCTGTTGGTTACGAAATTTGTTTTTTTAACCTGGAACAAAATAAGTATTTTATTGTATGATGTTTTGAATAGTAATCAAGCATACTTAATAATTTTTATTCATTGCAAAATTTTTGAAAGCAAAACATATAAAAACATTAAAAGAGTGTTGTAAGTTTTAAAAAATATAATGGCTAATTTAAAAAGGCTATTTCTGAATTGTTCAAAAAATAAATAAAATAAAATAAAATTAGGTGTTGTTCATTGTTATAGTAGCCGTTGCTACAGTGCAGAAATATATAAAAAATCAAATTGGTGTTTCAACTTGTAGTTACTATTCACGAAACGTTTCAGTGTTATACAAAACAAAACAGTTTTTACCAAACATAATTTTTTTACTATTCATTGTTACAGTACCCGATGTTGATGCGGAAATCCTCGCGACTCGGAACGACGGCGTTTTCCTGCAAAATAAGGGGACGTCACCTAGAATGGCAACGGTGGAATTCCAGCCAAGGACCCTCCGACGATCAAGTTAGTACTTGCCATCGTAATACATAATAGTTATGTATATATTGTTTAGGGGTTTTTTCTCATACCTTCTTTAATGGTTTGGTGCCCTATTTATGGCTGTCGATTGGAATCCAATTGGTTCCGTCGATGTCGATGTCGATGTCGATGGTTGATCTTATCTTCCGCTTGTGCGAGATCATAGGACATTTGTTGCCAGATTTGTCGGGATATGAATAATCCTTTTGACCTCCTCCAATTATGGTAAGATTATTCTTACCATATTGAACCACGTCAGATTTCATTATCATTAATAATGAAATCTAATCAATCTTATCTAGGGTTGAGTAGGTTTATGTTTTTCCCTATCATATACAATAAGTAATACATCTGCACAAAAATATAAAAATAAAAAATTGATACCTACACGCATAAGAATGGTACCTTTGTGGGGAATAAAAAAACATTTCCGTACACAAAAGTAATTTATAAAATTAATAGTATGAGTAATTTGGATAAATAATCCGTGTTTTTTTAATTTAGTCATTGTTTTTTGGGTCTGTATAAGCTTTCATTGCTTGTTCACCTCCCCTATACATTAAAAATGGTGCCGATCAGTGTTTTTTGGCCATTAACCTCTATTGACCTGTATCGAAGCTATAAAAAGACTACAATAGCCCTATATCTATGATTTAAAAATAATAATAAAATAAGAAACCCTTTTCTCAATGACCTTGTTTCAACTTTGAATCATATATATAAGGTAAAGTGCAAAAAAATCCCTCAAACTATACTCTCTCTCTCCCAAGAAACCCCCTTAAACTTTTATTTTTACACTTAACCCCCTAAACTATTTTTTTTTTTTACAATTAACCCCCTAAACTATTTTATTTTTTGCAACAAAGTTCCAACCGTCACTGTTCCGATGATATAGTACCGTTATGTTGCCATGTGTCGATCCATTTACTTACAAAGACATATTTGCCCTTTAAAAATACATGATCGCCACGTCATTAATTAAATAGTCCCTCTCCTCTCTTTTACCTGGGATACAAATAAGAAATAGCAACTTAGGTGAACCAGACACCACCGGCATAGTCTATTCAGGTAAACTAGACCAAAGCATGACACAATCAATTCGACTCAAGGTCCAGCGGATCTCATATTCTGATAAATTAAATATAATCGTTCAAACATCTCTCTGTATCTTAACTCTCATCTCTATCTACATGTCTTTAAAATTGCAGTACTTCCTGATAGGGAAAAATATAAACCTACCCTACCCTACCCTCGATAAGATTGATTAGATTTCATTATCAAGGATAATGAAATCTGACGTGGTTCAATAGGGTAAGAGTAATCCAATCAGAATTGGACGAGGTCAAAAAGATTATTCATATCCTCGATAAATCTGGCAACAAATCTCCTAGGATCTCGCACAAGTGAAAGATAAGATCAACCATCGACATCAGCGGACATCGGCGGAACCAATTGGATTCCAATCGACAGCCATAAATAGGGCACCAAGCCATTAAAGAAGGTACAGGAAAAAACCCCTAAACAATATATACATAACTATTATGTAATATGATTACAAGTACTAACTTGATCGTCGGAGGATCCTTGGCTGGCACCCCACTGGTGCCATTCCAGGTGACGTCCCTTTGTTTTGCAGGTAAATGCCGTCGTTCCGAGTCGCGAGGATTTTCGCATCAATAGTTGGTGCCGTCTGTGGGAAACGAATAGTTCTCTAAAGAAATAATAATCCTAGTGCGACTTGACTCGGACGGCAAGACGAAAGTTTTCGATCATGAAAACCATCCCAAAGTCATCAGTTGACAACGGGTATCCATGTTCTTATATAAGGACGAACTCTACATCCTGATGACCCGTCCATCATACTGGGGGCAAAACGGTGGATTGCGTGATGCTACCCAGTGTACGATGACAATAACCTGGCACGTCGATCCAGACAGTCCACTGTGGGTCTACATCTTGATAACCCGTCCATCATACTGGGGGCAAAACAGTGGGCTTTGTGATGTTACCCAAACAGTCCACTGTAGTGTTTTCAATCTAGCGATGCTTACTCTCCTCACTACGGAGGTTTGGTCGTCTAAGACCAGACTTTATCTCATATCGGGCAGCAGCTAATTACCAAGGCTTGACCGTTGAAGATTAAGGCCTGGTTCTTCTGTACCTACATAAATGGGGTGGCTTTCTACACCCAAGAATGTATCAAGGCCTTTAGGTCCAAGGAGGTCCAATGTCTATCAAGATCCCATGTCTAATGAGGTCTGTATTTCCAAGGAGGTTCTTAAGTTATGGGTAATCATTGGACCCAACAAGGTACTGGCCACCAGACTGTCATCTATTAGTCGTTGGGTACCACGCCCCTATTTACCAGGCATCAAGCCAGTCGCTGGATATTAAGCCTCCACTTACAAGACGACAGTCATCACCTCTCTTCCTTTGCATGAATGACCTATCGACTTCAGATTATGCAGAATTTTGGATTGATAATCCATTGTAGTACCAGACACCCCGTCCGTTGCATAAACGTCTATGGGTCATCACTCAAGATCCCAACATCGGGTAGAATAGTGGATCACACGATATCAATCGTCGATCTACATATGATGACAAGGTTCAAAAGATTGATGTACCTTGGTACATCGAGCTAGTCGGGTTTCTAGTCTCTACATGTCGGGAAGGGTATAACCCTTGGTTATTATAAATCAAGACTTGATTAATCAAAACCAAGGCCTAGTCAACAAAGATTAAGAATTGATTACCCAAAATCTACAAAGGTTTGATCATCCAAGATCTGCACCCAGTCACCCTAAGTCTGGTCATCAGAGACCAAGACTAAGGCCTAACTGACAAAAGCATGGTCATCAGAGATCAAGACTTAACCTACAAAGGTCAGGTTAAAAAACGATCCTCCCTCATGTGTTATACTTATGTGGTAATTAATTCTCTTACTAAAGGGACGAGCTGACTTTACTCATAAAATTTATTCCCTCGCTAAAGGGACGGTTTGAATAAATTCCGTAATGAATATCCCCATACTATAAGGGATAGTACATAAATGTCCTGTACTACAAGGACCCGGGCTGAATAAATCCCTTAATTAATATCCCTGTACTATAAGGGATAGTAAAGAAATGTCCTATATTAAAAAAAATCCGGGCTGAATGAATCCCGTAATCAAATATCCTCCCCGTACTATAAAGGATAGTAAATAAGAGTCATGTAATATAAGGACCCGGGCTGAATGAATACCGTAATTAATATCCCCGTATTATAAGGGATAATCAATAAAAATTCCTTATTAAAGGAGTGACGACCTGAAGTAAGCTCGTACAATTTATTCCTTTACTAAAGGGACAGAGTATCCAAGGGTACTAAAAATAGTACCCAAGGGCAAAATACCCAGGAGCAGAATACCCAAGGGTACTAAAAATAGTACCCAGGGGTAGAATACCCAAGGGTACTAAAAATAGTACCTAAGGGAAGATTACCCAAGAGTACCAAGAATAATACCCGAGGGAATATTACCTTAAGAGTACTAAAAATAGTATCTAGGGGCAAAGTACCCAGAGGTACTAAAAATAGTATCCAGGGGCAGAATACCAAATGGTACTAAAATAGTACCTAGGGAAGATTATCCAAGGGTACCAAAAGTAATTCCCGAGGGAACAGTGCTGGGGGCAAAAAAAATAAAAATAAAAAATCCTGAGTTACTATTCACATAAATAGTATTCGCGGGTACTGTTTACAGCGGTAAAATTTTTTTTTTTTGAGTTACTATTCAGGTGAATAGTACCCGCGGGGGGTTAGGAAAAAAAAAAATCTATTCAGGTGAATAGTTCCCCGCGGGTACTGTTCACAGGGGTTTAAAAAATAAAAAAATAAAAAATTCCTGAATTACTATTCAGGTGAATAGTACCTGCGGGTACTGTTCATCGGGGTAAAAAAAAAAAAAAAAAAATTACATTCCCAAAGCTAGACGTGCAAGCTTGGGAATGGGGGGCAACTGATAGGGAAAAACATAAACCTACTCAACCTCGATAAGATTGATTAGATGTTATTATCAAGGATAATGAAATCTGACGTGATTCAATAGGGTAAGAGTAATCCTATCATAATTGGATAAGGTCAAAAGGATTATTCATATCCTCCTCAAATCTGGCAACAAATCTCCTATGATCTCGCATAAGCGGAAGATAAGATCAGCCATCGACATCGACATCGACGGCACCAATTGGATTCCAATCGACATCCATAAATAGGGCACCAAACCATTAAAGAAGGGACAACAAAAAACCCCTAAAAAGAATATAGATAATTATTCTGTTAGATGACTACAAGTACTAACTTGATCGTCGGAGGGTCCTTAGTTGGCACCCCACCGGTGCCATTCCAGGTGACGTCCCCTTGTTTTGCAGGTAAACGCCGTTGTTCCGAGTCGCAAGGATTTCCGCATTAACAGTGGATATAACATAATGCTTAAGGTATATATTCTCAGAAATTCAAAATTTGTTTGAGAATCATGTACACAATTAGAAAAAACAAAACAAAGGCGTTTGCTGAAATTTGGTTTGATAAACACAACAGAACGTGATAGTAATAAAATAAAGTGGATATTGGGAATTGATTGTTGAAACCCTTAAATTAGGTGTTTAATTTAGTTAGTAATCCATAATCTTAATCCATAATCAAATCGGGTCTCCACAATCTTTTGTTTCTAATTTTTTTTATTCGTTACAAACACACGAAACAGGAATCGGTTTTTGGAAACAAATTTTGGAAATACAAATCGATTTTGGAGAAAATACTCACATTGTAGTCGTCAAACCGCTAAACAAACCCCCCCTTTTTTTTTCATCTTTAATTTAGCAGTTCAATTTACCTGTAATCCCCACAATCAATCAAAGCCCTAAATACTTTCCTTGCAAACACACAAAATAGAAATCCATTTCTGAAAATACAAATCGATTTGTGGAAACAATATCGATTATGACGGGATTTGGTTTTAGAATGGCAGGATTTAGGAAATAATTTTCAGTGGTGGGATAAGTGCAAAAAATTCCCTTCAACTTTTACTCGTTTGCAAGAAACTCCATTTGTGAATATTTTTGGCAAAAAACCCCTTTAAGTATCTTAAGGGGATGATTTTAACTAACCACTATTTAAGTGATTTTTTGAGGCAATTTTTTGTACCAAATTCCCTTAAAACTATCTTCTTGTCTTTGAAACTGCAATTTTCTTTTGAAAAACAATGATAATAGCATACTTAACAAAAGAAAAAATGCATAACAAATGGTTCAATTTCCTTTTCTAGGCCTATAGAACATATTTTTAATTATAAAGGTTTCGAAACCCAACTTTTGTATCAGCGTAACTTAAGTATTGTGAACATACTCAAAGAAGGAAAACCATATAAATCTTGTTTCCATCAAAGAGAATTTGTGCTTTATCAACACATGGATCTAGCATTTTAACAGACTTTTGACGAAGTATGTACTCAATACAAAACAGCCAGAGAAGGATAATAGTGCTACCAAGAATGGCTATCCAACCATGTAAACACCAAAGTAAAGCAGTCTAAAGTAACATGATTTAGGAAATGATTAAAAAGAAAATAGAAAAGGAAAACTATTTGATTTACAAGTTGTACCCAGCTAAGCTTAATTTAATTTTGAATGTATTTCTGATCACAAGCGTTATCATCCACCAATACTGAAATCAATATCAACACGCAGGCCTTAAACAAGTTGATTTTACAAAGAACTTTTTTGTTGGGTAGATGCCTACTGATCTTGGCAGCATAAAGAGTCTTCAAGGTCTAAATGTTGGCCGTAATCAACTTGGAAATGGGGAAGTTAATGACTTATAAGTTCCATAAATTCCTTGATCAATTGCAGCAAACGGGAGATGTTGGCTATTGCATGTAACCACTTTGTTGAAGTCTTTTCTCATAACTCTTTTAATGGTTCCTTGCCAACGGAAGTGGGGAACTTGATGAACCTTAAAGAATTGGATGTGTTAGACAATGATTTCTCTGGCAAAATTCTGACCACTCTCGCCCTTTGAAAAGAAAAATGTAGTTTCGAAGAAGAAGAAGAATGGGGGGGGGGGGTGAAACTGCATCCAAAAAATTATCTCAAAAAATCATTAGAACGGAAGTAGGTTAAAATCACTCCTCAATATATTAAGATACTTAAAGGGGGGGTTTTTGTCAAAAATATTTATAAGGGGAGTTTCTTACTAATGGGTTGAAATCAAGGGGAGGGTTTTTTACAATTCGCCCTTATTAATAAATCACTAATTTGTTGGAAGAAGGATTAATTTGACTATACAAAAAATATAACTAAAAAATTGAATTACATTTGATCTGAATCATTTAGTTGGGACCATTTCATATGTTTATTTGTATCCAACCCTCAAGAATTGGGAGCTGGACTTCTAGGTTTCTCTTTTATGCAAGTAGGGTAGTTCTGATAAAATCTATTCTTTGCTCTATTCAGGCATATTTGTCCCAGTCTTTTGTCTTGCCAAGATGTGTGTTTGAGCAGATTAATCAGGTTTTGAGATCATTCTTTTGGTCTGGGGTTAAGATAAGGAAGAGGGGAGCTAAAGTTGCTTGGTCAGCCATATGTAGGCCAAAGATTCATGGTGGATTGGGATTTCCTAACCTGGAACTTGCTAACATTCTTGTAAACCTCAGGCACATTTGGAAACTTTGTATCAAGAAAGATAGCTTGTGGGTTGCTTGGGCACATCGGTACTTAATTAAAGCAAGGAGTATTTGGACCATTAGATCAACTGCACTGAGTTTTGGTTTTTGGAGGAGGTTATTGAAGCTAAGGGGCTTGGCTAGGGGTCTTATAAGATATAAGGTGGGAGCTGGTACTGATACAATGATGTGGTTGGATTTCTGGCTTCCAAATGGCCTAATTGTGTCTCTACCGAAGCTCACTGAAGTGGAAATTCTTCAACTGGACACTTATGCCTTAGTTGATAGCCTAATTTCCAACTTTCAGTGGGTTATTCCACAGACAATTCAGTTCTTCCAATCACCTAACTTGTTATCCCAGCTGAGCAGCATTACCCCACCCTCTAATTCCCCTGATACAGCCGAATGGTTACCAAGTCCTACACTCAAATTCTCCCTAGCACATACCATGAATTACTTCACCCCTCCTTCAATAATCTTCCCTTGGCACCACCTTCTCTGGTTCAAGCATCATATCCCTAAACATGGTATCATTACTTGGTTAGCAGTTAGGAACAGGTGTTACACTTTGGACTCTAAACCTATGTTGAACAAGCATTACACTAATGCTTGTTTCTTGTGTAAGTCAGATTATGAGTCTTTAGACCATCTTTTCTTCAACTGTGCTTATAGTTCTCACATTTGGAGGTTTATCCAAGAGGTTGCAAAATTTACATACCAACCTCAATCATGGACTGACCTGATTGCTTGGTGCTCTACTCATTGGGTACCAAAGAATTTCCTTGTTCACAAGCTTCTTCTTTCTGCTGCGGTTTATTTCCTTTGGATGGAGAGGAATTCCAGGGCCTTTAGAAATAAATCTTGTTCTCCACAGACTATAACTTCACAGATAAAATCATGTGCGCGAGCTAGACTTGCTTCTGTCACTTTGAGACACAGCTCAGACCTTAGTCAAGTAGTGTCTCATAGTGAGCTGCAATACCTTTACTACAAAGGAAGTACTATCACTGGTGGAAAGTCATGGTTGATCTCGTAGTATCGGTTGCTTGGTGGCTGTTGATGCTTCACTTTTTAGTGGACACTCACTCGTTGCTTTTTGGTTGTTGATACTTCATCAAATCTGTTTTGTTGCCCAGTGTGGCTCTCATTGTATTTGTTTTCGTGCTCATTGTAATACTCTATGTACATTCTAATCTTTATTTCTTTATACAAGCTTACATTTTAACTAAAAAAAAAGAAAAAAAAAAAAGAAAGAAAGAAAACCAATCATTGCCTTTGTTGGTTTTAATAAAATTCTAAACCAATCATTATAGCTCAGGTCAAAAGCTGTGTTAGAGCTAGACTTGCAACAATCAAGCCTAAAAGTAGCTCAAACTTGAAGCAGTAAGCATCTCTCTCACAACTGCGACTACTTTTCCAACAGGGTTGTTCCAAAGCTTGTGGTTAAACCTGGCTATTATCCTAAACCAATGCATGAGAGGCTGAAGATTATAGTGATAGAGTTGGCTCTCAGCTGCTGCTCATGTGTTTAAACTGGTTGATGGGTTGTGTAATTAGAAGTGTAACGTTGGTTTTTGATGTGTGTTCTTTTTGTTGTTTATCTCTTCCCTAATTGGGACACAATGTACATTCTTTCAACCTTAAGTAAAAGCTTACCCTTTAACTAAAAAATAAAATAAAATTGTATGCTTCTTGTTCTTCTGTGGACTTAATTTTAATGTTTGTTTGGCTAATTTAGAACACACTTCCATCGGCAGTGTTTCTAATTTTATTTTATTTTATTTTATTTTATTATATTATTATTATTTTTTACCTAAATATCTATAATATTGAAGTAATAATAGAGAAGGGGAAAAAGAACATAAAACGAGGACGTTTTTACCAATTTAAAGACTAAAATACATAAAATTCCCTTTAAGGCAAAACAAAAACTCTCTCTCTCTCCCTTCGGGAAAATAATTTGGTCATCATCTCATTCCCCCTCTCTCCCCGACAAAGAAAGGTTAATGAAGAATTTAGACATTATTATTATTATTATTATTTATTTTGAAAGATAAAGTTAATTTATAGAGAAAAAGGGGATACAATGATGTTCAACAGTTAACCCATTGTTAACAAGAGAACAACCCAGCAAACAACCTCAGCCTAAGTGAGGAGGCCGAAGATCAACACTAACACAAAGAAATATTAGAGTGATCAGCACTACAATACAACAATAAGCTCAAGGAATAAAATTCCAATAGTGCATTGAGCACTCATCTTCTAGGGTCAGGTGGCTTCTTTGGAGGTAGGATTAC
>JAOTQH010283684.1:0-10087 GCA_025631255.1 Cornus kousa
TATCTATCTTACTTTACCGTTTTAGATTGATTTCGTGTTATTTCCATTTTCAGGCACTTATCCCAAAAATAAGCTAATTCAGCCCAATAAGAGCTTAATGGAAGAAATTCTGAGATAAACTAAAGAAAGGAGCAAAGTGGAGGAAGAAAGAAGCAAGAAGGAAGAAAGGTGGACAAATCAACATTTTCGATCGATCCAACTAAAGGTTCGATCGATCCAACTTCTCTGATCGATCTTAGCACTTCATGATAGATCCAACCTTGACCAAAGCAAAAAACCAAAGTTCGATCGATCCAACTTCATCTTCGATCGATAGAACTCTATTTTTGTACGTATTCAAATGATTGATCTTATCCACAACTGTACCAGCCCACCAACCACTTTTGTCCTTTTCCCAAAAATATCTCAGATTTGTCCATTTCCCAAAAGTTCAAACAATTGGATCGATCCAGCCTAAGTTCGATAGATCTCAGCATAGTTCGATTGATCCAAGTTGAGGTTCGATCGATCGAACTTCCTCCAGCGGGAAAAAGTTAAAGGCCAGCTCGTTTATTCCGTCCTTCATCCAATCATTGAAGAATATTCCTTGCACGACTGCAGCTCATTTTGGATGTCATTTGACCTACCTATAAAGGGAAAATAATACACTTTTTGAGGAGACTCTTGGCATTTGGGAGGAGGCAAGCCTTAGTATAGAAGAAAATGAGGAAGAAGCTTGAGACACCATTGGAGAGTTCTTCACCAACAAAGAGCAGCTTGCATCCATAGAGTTAGCCCTTGAGGGTTGGAGCAACATCGCCATGAGTGGCTAGTCATCCTCTTGGGGCTAGAGTTAGCCCCAAGCATGCTTTCATTACCTTAATCTTGTGTATTTATTGAGGGATTAGTGTTGTAATGAATATTTTGACTCTTTGATATATATAGATCATGTTTCTTACATGATTTATATGGTTTAATGCTTCTAATTGATTATTTTATTTTATCCATATGTCTATGTATGCTAGAATAGAATATTCAAGTGCTTGTCTCTAGATTTAGTATTGTTGATGCATGTCTATGTGTATTGATTCCTTTAATCTAAAGATTGTCAAAATATGAAGTGCTTAATGGAATGCTCTTGACATTTGGTTGATGGTTCATACTTATTTCTTGATGGATTGTGCCTCTCTTTAGTTTAAATTCATGCTTGTAGTGTAGTTGTAGTGTAGAGTAGTGTAGTTGTTAGATGGGAGGACAATCCATGCTTGTTATTTGATGTTCCATACTTTTGAATGCAAGTAGTATATGTTTCTAATCATGTGGTGTTTTTGGATTGTGAACTTAATGAAGGAGTAATGACTTGTTTTGATCTATTGTACCTTTCACATGTGTTTAGACAATATATGCTTCATTGATTGATATATTGTGCCTTTCACATGATGTTTAGACAATACATGCTTAATTGGTCATATATCAAATTGCTTAATTGAATTATGAGTTTAATGAAAGGTTTATTGATTTAATTTGATATTTTGTTCTCTTCACATGTTGTTTAGACAATATATACTTACCTAGTTTGATATATTGTGTCTTTCACATGTTGTTGAGATATTATACACTTATTGGTCACCTTTGCTAATTGAATCAACTAATTACACACACACATACCAACATTGTAACACACCCATTTCCTTAATTAGTCACTTGTTAATGGTATAAAAATGCATTGCTTGGTGGTAATCTCTACACCCCAAGACCTCTTTTTCTTGTTTACTTTTATTATTTTCAATTATCTTAATTAGTGTGCATCCAATCTAGTTTAATCAACCAACCAACCATATGTATGATCATTCAACCTACTGGCCTTAATTACAATTCCACAACCATAGTACGACTCCACAATCCCTTGGGACGATCCCTACTCTCCCTTGCTACATTTGTAGTAGTGTTGTAGTAGTGACAATTTATAAATGTAAAACTTGGCCACACTCAACTTAGCACACCTTGCAGCTTTGGTCTCATCATCATGACATCAACAACCAAGCGGCGAACCAATTCGTTAAGAACGCCCTTATTCTCGCCCGAAATTTCTTCGCCAAGGAAAAATAATAAATTGACAAAGATGTGAAAATGCTCACCAATCAAACTTTGAAAAGAATGGAATCCCAAATGGGGATATATATACTCCTTAGCCGCCTCAAAATTAGTACATCATCCGAGCAAATTCACTTAGTGGTGCAACTTGGGTTGGGCAACCCAAACCCAACCCGAGCCAGCTCGATTTTTCGTGGGCTTAGACATTTATTTTTATAAATAGGGTTGGGTCTGGTTGAAAAATCTCAACTCAAATTTAATTAGAGTTGGGTTTGGGTTGAGATACTAACAACTTGAGCAAACCCGAACCCAAATTCTAATATTATTTTCATATATATATATATTTAATTTTAAATACATTATATATAATATTTAAATTACGATCACCTTTTTTATATTCAACTTCATTTGTTAAATCTTAACTTATTGTATGTTAACATTTAAGATAATTAAATTTCTAAGAATTGGTTTGTAATTTATTCAAAATTAAAAAAATGTCTTTAAACTTTTTTTTTTTTTTTTTGCTTAAGAGTAATTTAATCTAAAACTAATTCAAGATCATATTAATTTTTTTGTGTGAAGATTAACTATATAACTAACTCGAATTCACCCCAATTTTTAATATGGAATCTAAACCTGAGTTGCAAGCCCGAATTTAAAAGTAGAAAGATAGGTTGGACTTGGTTTGAGTAGTTAAGGTTAAAGATAGGATTAGGTTGGGCTTGGATTTAGCATTTCATATGGTGGGTTGGGCTCAAGTTATACCTCAAACCCACCCAACCCGCCCGAGTTGCAGCCTGAATTCACTACTCACTGTTCACATTCTTACTCGCTGTTGTGGGTCTGTACAATGTTACTCATTTATATCTGTGATTGGGTTACAATACTGGGTTTCGCCCACTGGCCTTGTTTGGGTTGCAATACGGTGATTATATGTTGTTTGCCACGTCAATAAGTGAAATTGATATTACCAGTAAACTGCTTCGTTTTATTAAAAGGGCAGCTTCATCTTTTTTCTTTTCCGGTGGCCTGAGTGGGCAAATTACAACAAAACCCCAATAGTTTAGGGTTTTTTTTACATTTAACCCTATATATTATAGTAAGTGGGTCAAGCCAGGCTAGGGGGCACATGCCCCTGGGCATACACTGGTTCCGTCCCTGATTATAGTACTTTAGAATTTTGAAAAAAAAATTTGGTTAAAGTTGACAAGAAATGAACAATTTACACATATTTTCAAATGCTAGGAATCTTTTTTTTTTTTTTTTTCAAATGTTAGAGATGTATGTACTAAATTATATATTATTGTTAGAGTTTCACACACACAATTGACAAATATAATAGATAAAAAGCACACATAAAGCCAAAATGAGATTTACGTAGTTCGGCAAATTGCTTAATCCTAGGGCGAAAAACAACTAACTTTATTACACGTTTTTTCTTTTCTCACAAAATTAACTCAATTTTCCTCTCTACAATTATTTCTCTCCCTCTCTCTACACTAGTCTCTCACACACATCTCTATTTATATAGTTTTCATATCAATTCCTTGTTGGATAAGAATTCACAATTTGCATACCAAATAATATCCATATCGATCAATTCTGCTCAACAACTTCCCAAATTAGAATAAGAAACTAATTCATGCACAAACACAACCGATTCTGCATATTTAGGTCACGTATCATTCTAACTATTCTGCCCAAGCGCAACCAGTTCCGTTTGTTTATAAGATAATTCTCACCAGAATTTTAAGCCATAACTCTAACAATCTCCACCTTGGCTCAAAATTCGTTATTCATGTGCTCCTCCACTTCTCCACCTCGACTGGAAAAAAAACCCTTCCACCTTGAACCTAGCATTTTCTTCCTTCTTATCATTCTTCCCCATATCTCACACTCATTTATTCCTAGCAGATTACAAGTTCAAATAATTAAACTTGGAATATACCTTCTCATCATCAAATCAAACCCTTTTTACTTCTATGATAAGGACTAGTGTCTTGCAATTGTCAAAACTTCTTCATTCTCTTACTGCTCTAGATTCTTCATTTTAGTATATCTCAAAATAGGTTTTCATTATGTCTTTTCAATTACTCCTCCTAGCATAGTATTTCCCAACAAAATATACAGATTGTTGACCTTCATTTCTAAAAGCATAATACACGGCCCTTTTCTAATCTTTATCAATCCATTCTTCACTTCACACCAACAACCCTTGGAATCTAATGCTCCCACAAAGATCACATTCCTTTTAACACTTGGAATATGGTGTACATTTGTCATAGTTCATACCAAACCATTCATTGTCTTGATTTTGATAGTTCCAATTCCAATAGCATCGTAAGAAGCATTATTACCCATAAATACCTTACCACCTACAAGTTTGTAGGTAGCAAACTATTCTTTATGAGAACACACATAAAAGGAACAAGCAGAATCAAGTATCCATTCCTTAGCTTCTTCCTTATAATCAACTATTGATAATGTTTCATCATTATCACTTTCTTCTTTCATATCCTTAGACACAATAACATCAATGGATGCACTCTCATTTATTTTTGGACAATACCACTGAATACGACACTTTCTTTCACACTTGTAACATATTTTCTCTGATAATGGCACAAGGTTTCTTGGAGCTCCAAATTTTTTATTCTCTTAAGCAATAAGAACTTGAGCCTGAGAAACATAACTCTCTTCATCATTCCAATTTTCATTAGAGAACAAATCACTCTTAACTTGTTCCACCGAGATGGTATCTCTCCCATAAAACAAAGTATTGAATAAATGCTTATAGGTAGAGCATACCAATGTTAATAAAATAATTGTTTTATCCTTATCACTTAACTTGACATTGTGAGATATAATTTTTGTAATTGGCAAATTTCAATGTCAAAACAAGTTTGATCGAGTTTAATTTCAAGTTATCATATCAAGATCGAGTTATAAACCTGCTCTGATACCATGTTAAAAGACAAATAAAAGTTGAAGAGAGAAATTAAAATATGAAGAACAAATAGATATAAAGAGGTTCAGTCACTATAACTACACAAAACCAAAAGGCTACATCTTTTTCATTACATTCTCTTTCAATTTTGTTTACAATAACTACCTTTATTTATAGGTGAATAGGGAAAAACTTGTACCTACAATAAAGAAATTACACAAAAAGTCAAATACAAATATGGCAACAACTTGTTACCCAAGTATATCAACTTAACTTTATGTTAAGTAGCAATTTAAGGGCTTAAATCACTCATATAATTATTCTCCAACAATAAGCAAAATGAGATTTATATGGTTCGGCAAATTGCCTAGTCCATGGGTGAAGAAGGACTAACTTTACTCCAAAAATTGATTACACACGATATCTCTTCTCACAAACTCCACTCACTTTTCCTCTCTACAATTATTTATCTTTCTACATTAATCTCTCCCACCTATCTTTATTTATAGAGTTTTCACACCAATTCCTGTTGGACAAGTCACAAGAGTTCACAATTTGCCTGTCAAGAAATTTTCATATCAATTATACTCAACAACTTCCTAGATTGGAATAGGAAACTAATTCAAGCACAAAAGTGGTTTTGTGGTTCCGCTAAGCAAAACGGTTCCACATCTTTGGGTCACGTACTGTTCCAATTATTCTGCCGAAGTGCAATCGGTTCTGCTCATCCAAAATATAATTCTTACCAGAATTTTAAACCACAACTCTAATAATTAATGTTGTTCAAGGTCGTTCCCTCTCATACAATTCTCTGGGTTTGTCATTGCGTACAGATAAATAATCTTCTGCCAAGTATTTCGGTGCAAATCCTCAAATTTAAACAGGAGAGAAAAGAGAAGATCTAAATGGCAACATTAGTTATGAAGTGAAAAGAAATGATAGCAATAACCTCTATTTATATTTGGATAAATTAAGAAAGAAAAGAAATGATGTTATGTTTCATGCAGGAATGAATGGAAATGACCCACTATAAGAAAAAAAGAAAAGAAATTAGAGCAGACATTTAGGAGTAGAAATGTAAAAATGCTGTAAATTTTTTTCTTTTTGGGAGCATATTTTTTTGTCTGCCACTGAATATTTAGATAACAACTGCAAAATTATTAATTTTTAAGACAACATATTAGGGGTGATATTGCAAAACTATGCATGCAATATGATTCAGCTCATGTGGCTCACGCGAAATTTATTCTCTCTCAACCATCGCTAATTAGTCCAGATCCAGCTAATGTGACCCACGAAATTTCTTTTCTCTCTTTACCATCAGTATATATCAGTATGCGATGCAGCAACTAGAAAAATTTCTTCTCTTTCTTCCATCAGTGATCAATACACATTCGCTCGCATTATTTCTTTAACACACTGAAATTGTAACTACCCGAACCCGGGGTCCAAATCATTATCCAGGTCCTTAACTGAACCCGAGGTCATCTAAGGGCAATACCATTATTTCTAGAGTCAATACATGTGCAACACATCATTTTAGGGTTTATTTTGTTTATTGGCATCATTAAGTGACTCGGGATTGGTCACAAGAGAAGAAAATGCAAGGTTAAGGGAAATGCAGGAACCGGTTGACCTATGCATGGTATATATCAACTGGTTTGGCTAAACTGGTCGACGTGTACCTCTTTACGTCAACTGGTTTGGCCTCTGCGCTGCAAAACCTGCAACTGAAAGGAAACCAGTCGACACCTAGACTGCAACACGCTGACTGGTTTGCACTATATTGGCCTTTCAAGCTTGCAGCAGCTAATTTAAGGTTCATTCATTCATTTACGAAATTAATGAGGTTTAATTGTCCCCGGGATCATACATATAACCACATACAATGTAGATAAACATCCGTTTATATGCAAGACCATTAAACAACTTAGTACATGATACAAGGTCAACATAAGTTTGGTTACAACATTACATGGCCATAACAAATATTTACATTGTTACAAAATGTAATAAAGTCCTTCTAAGTCCCGTCTATACTTGTTGGGGAATGTCTTCTGGCATTTCCTTTTCGTGACCGGAAAAATAATAATAAGGGGTGAGCACAACGACTCAGTAGGTGGTGTCTAAATTGCATTCCTTAATAATCTCATAAATCCAAACAATGAATAATCAATATAAAAAAGGTCCATGCTTAGTTTGGAAAAACAATCATCACACAATATAAGTTCCAGAAAGTGCAATGAAATACAATACCAAAGTCTCTCACCATTTCTCTAAAAATCATTTACCGTAATTATCAAACTGTTAATGTAACCTGGCTTGAGGTAATTCCACGGCCCCACAAGAGTTGAATTGGCTAACTATTCTTGACCTAAGGTAATTCCTTAGCGTCATTTGGGGTTTAGGTAACTCAACCACGTGTAAGGTACTTTCCCTACGTCCCCTCCAGGTTCCATTAACAACACGGATACAAGGTAACTCCTTGTTGCTCAATTTTCACATTCTTTCAAAACTTTTCCCCAAATCAGTTTTCTTTCTTTTCAAAACACAACTTCCCTTTTGTACCTAATGTGAATGCATGAGTGTACATGCTTGTCAATGCTAACATAGAATTGTTTACATTTCAATTACTAATATAGAGCATTCTTTGAATGGACATTGACATTATAATTCTCACATAACCAACATAGCAAATTATACAACTAATTAACATCATAGTCATGGTAATGTTCATATAGAAAGCACATGTTAGTTCAAACATTCAAAATTGTTTACAATCATTCAACCAAGCATTTATATAGCATGTTCAGCATATAACACAACTATCATGTAGCCACATTCAAACCCTAACAACCATAAGAGGAATTTTAGATTTAGGCATGCTATTATACAAATTCAAACAAGGTAATTCACTAAAACCAAAGGAATAGAGGCTTAGGCCCTGTTTGGATTGGCTTCTGAAACGCAGCTTTCGGCTTTTGAAGTCCAAAAGCTATTTATTAAGGTGTTTGAAGTGTTCGGGCAAAGAGCTTTTAACTTTTGAGTAAACAAATTTCGTTCCAAGCGTATCCCAAATAAATATCTTACCATTTCATGATTTGTGTCTTCTGGGGATTCTTGGCTCACGTTCTCTTGCGATTCTCTCATTGTTCAACTTCCTCAGTTAATTTCCTCTTGACGGCAACAGCGACACTATAAAATATCAAGCATCTGGAAACCTCTACCATTGACGCAAAAACCATCTACAATTCTTGGGTCTCTGGTTTTTTTTTTTTTTCCTTAGGTTGTGCGGGTTCTTCAATTTTGGGTATAAGCAACGGAAGAAATACAATATTAGTAGTTAGTGATATTTTACCCATTGATTTGTCCTAAAAATAAATATGTCGGTTTAATAGTCTAAAGTTTCATGTTATTCTTTATTGGTGCAATGAATCTGAATGAGAAGCTCAGTTGATACCCAAATGACAGATTTCTCATCTTTCTTGGATTTCGAAGTTTCGTTTTTTTTCATTATTTTCATAAGGAATTTTTTCATTCACCAAGTTTTCAAATGATACCCAATTCAGATATAGCATTCATTACATTGGTTTTCAATTTATTCTTCATTTTTCCCTAGATCTAGTTCTAGTTACTTTAGATACCCTGCTTGTTATTGTGGGATTTTTGAATGGTTTCTAATGCTCATTTTAAATATATAAATAAGTTCATCAGAGGGTAAAATTGTTATTTCAAGAGTAGAAGAGCTCAAGTAATTGTTTTGTCAAACAGATTAAAAAATATTTCTGACATTAAAAGCTCCTTTAAAATACAATTCCAAACATTAACACATACGTGAAATGAAAGTGATATCTTCTTCTTCACTTTTTTTTTTCTCGTAAAAGCAAAAGCAAAAGCTTTGCCAAATGAGCACTTAGAAACCCCTACCTAAAAATCAAGCCAAAACCTCTTCTTTAGCCCCCAAATTTTGAAATCCTAAGATGGCTGAATGGAGTTGTTCTTGATATCAATTGATAACTCTCATAAAGAGGAGTAATGTAATGGTATGAGTCAATTATATATATATATATATATATATATATATAGTGTAAGTTAAACACAAAAGAAAATGAGAGAAGAAAATTCAAAAAAAATAATAATAATAATGGATGGGTCCCACAAAAGTTTAAGTGGTCATAAGACCACGTTTTTTTTTTTTCTTTTTGGCTTTGGAATCTCATTCCTTCTCTCCCGTCTCTGTCTCTCTGTACACCTCTCGGTATCTTCTTTATTTTTTTATTTTTCATATTCAAGGCTTGATTTCTCCCTCATTTCTTGGTGTTTTTAAGAGCCGTTTGCAGCTACTCGAAGCCCACGACGAGATCAACAAGTTGGTGGGAGCAATTCATTGGTTGGTGCACTATAGGAGATTCGAAATCCTAGGGTTTGAGGTGAAGAAATTAGGGCTTTTGGCTTATTTGGAGGTAGGGGTTCCTAATTCATACATTCTTGCACCTTTATGAATTATTCTTCTTGTTTGATGATTAACATGTTATATTTGTGTTGATTTCTTTAAAAATGATTTTAATTGTTGTATTCATGAAAGATATGATTATATATGTATGTGTTCATGTGATATAGAAAGTATGCTTTAATGACTTTATTTCATGCCTATTGCAATTTATGTGCTGAAATTATAATTTAGAGGCATGATGTTTAATTTTAGAGATTTCTATAAAGAATGCCTAAATGATAAATTCCATGCCTATTGTGTGTTAAGTGTTGAATTTGGTAATTTATAAGCATGATATGTATAAATTTTTATGAATCTTCTATGAGGCATGTATAGTGTAAATGTTTGACTTGTAAGGAATAAATTTCTCCATTGGCATGGCATTGAAATGTATGAAATACTCATGCACTTATTAGAAAAGAAATGGGAAAAATTGATTTGAAAGAAATGAAATGGATTTTTGGGAAAGAATTTTGAAAAAGATTTTGTGAAAAACCCGGCCACCTATGAGTTGCCTAGGGACCGCGGCGTTAGTGAGGCCTAGAGGAGACTAGGGGAATCGCACTAGTGTGGTT
>JAOTQH010283694.1:0-10086 GCA_025631255.1 Cornus kousa
CACACAATATATATATATATATATATATATATATATATATATATATCTCCCCCTCAAATATGCACATTTTGCCCCCTTTTTATTACAAATTAAAAATTAAAGCTTTACAAAGAAGGTAAAGAAATAATAAGAAAGAATTAACAATGAGAGAGACTAAAAATATTAATGATGCAAGAAATATAGTAATAAACGCAAAAACATGACAATATATGGTAGCAACGACACAAAAGAAATATCCAACATAACACATGTTCCATCCTTAAAACAAATCGAAACAACATGCTCAAAATCACACATGATATTTTCTCCTTAAACAATAAATACCCTTCTCCCCCTTTTTGTAGGAAATTGACAAATCATGCATAAAAGGAGGAAAATAACAAATTAAGAGAGAATATTAATAAGTAACCAAAAATTGAGCTAAAAGTTCACACAAGATGGACATTTATGAACAATTCAAGGTTAAGCAGAAAATATGATCATCCATCATCATAAAAAATATCTAAGATATATCCATCACCATTATCAAAAGATGTATCTAGCAATAGCTATCATCATTATAATAGTATCACCAAAAGACATTCAAATATAGATATGATCATCAAAATATATCCAAAAATGTATTCAATAATCAATATCATCAATGTCTATAAAATAAAGTAATGAACACTAGAGCATCTCTAGATCCCAACATGAGTCAAAAACATAACTTAAAGTCATAAGCCTTAAACTTCTAAGATCAAAATCCTAAAGATCTAAGAATTAATTCTTATCATCCTAATTGACTTAATGACTTAACTTATCACTTCATTGTCCACCACAATTTCCAAGACATTAGTCTTTTTGGAGTTGTTACTAGAATGTCAAAATTGGAGTCAAAAAATAGGCAAACTTTGTTGAGGTAATATATCAAACACTTAGAATGCATAAATTCTAACCTCAAGTTTGAAAGTGATCCCCAATGGATTCAAATCACGAATATGAACACAAATCATCAAATATAAATGAAGAAGATTAAATACTTCAAAGATAATGATTATCCAATCACCCAAAATCAACTAAAACCTTAAGAATTTCCTAAAATCTTCAATCAATCATAACCTAGATTTCTAGTATCAAAATGGAATAAGGGATCTAGCAATGTTACCTTAACAATACATTGAAGATAATGGGCACAAGTGATAGCATATGGAGGTGTCTTGGATGTGCAATGGTTTGTGCACAATATGTCTCGTACCTCACAGGATTTTTTTAATTTTTTTCACACTTTTCTAAGCAATGCGGCTTTCACTCTAAATAGTAGACATCAATTTCCTATTTGAACTTGTGTCCACCTTTCTTTTAACTCAAAATACTCCACTTCAAAGTCTAAGTAGGAGCTTTCGAACTCGTATTAATAGGTAGTATTTTTGTTAGCAAAGATATTCAGAATTTTGATTTTTCTTTTCTATTCATGTAGGTTTTTTTTTTTAATATATTTTTTTAAACATATGTTCTATTTTTATTTTTATTTTTATTATTTATAAATAATAACCTTTATAGCTTTTATGAGCAATATAATATGGTGAACTTCACAATGATTTTCAATTGAATTTCTCATAGTTGGACTAGTGCACAATATATATATATATATATATATATATATGGACTCAAAAGATTCATATCTAAAAATAAATAAAATAAAGAAAATTGATCTTTATAAGTATATATATTACACCTCAAGAACTTCATTCATCAAATAATCATGTGTCCCAATTTGCATTGATAAAAATATAGTGAACTTTAGAGAAATATATCACTCTTATAAAACAAATAAAACATACTCTTTCCATTCCCAATGAGAAAACAAAAATAAATAAATAAATAAATAAAACCCAAATCCTAACATAGAAAATAAAATCCTGCATCTCGAAATCTCTGAATCTCCAATTACGCCCCAATTCTAATCAGATAAAGAACGCCACTCCTAAAACACTCTTGTGTTTATGTTTATGCTTTCAAAACTAAAATTAGACGGCTCTCACAAAAACTCTGAAATTTTACTTCCAAAAGACACAAAAGCTAGAGAGAAAAAGTGTTTATATAGATTTTTGTAGACCTAATTATACTTGGAAAACACGTTATTTTCGTGCATGTATTGTCTTGCAAATATCTAGCCAAGAAGAAAACCAAGCTAAACAAGGATTCAATCTTTCTTTTTTGGTTTGTAAGAGCAAGTTTAGTTGTGTGGGACGCGACCAGTCGCGCTTGGACAATGAGAAATCATTTGACAAATACTTTTGAAAAATGTGTGTGTGACTGGTTCCATTGGGTACGACCAGTCTCGCTACGCCAACGAGTTTTGTCACAAACATAATTTTAAAAACTTTTATTGTGCGACTGGTTGCGAGGAATGAGACTAGTCCCGATTGGGTAGTTTGAAAATTATAGAACTCCTTTGTAAAATGATTCCCTAATAGATCAACAACACTTCACGAATGCTTTGACCCCTTCAAAGTTTGATTGAATCACCAATTTTCTTCAAATTTGAATTTGATGTAGAAAAATAAAATCATACTTCTCGGAATATCCGAATCTTCAATTCTGCTCCAATTCCGATTAGATAAAGAACACCAGCCCTAAATCACTCTTGTGTTTATGTGTGCGCTCTCAAAAATAAAATTAGAAAAACCAAGTTTGATTTTCTGAATAAAATTATCTCTCTAAGGCTCTCACAAAATCCTTGAAATTTTAGTCCCAAAAAGTCACACAAAAGCTATAGAGAAAAAATGTTTATATAGATTTTTGTTGGCCAAATTATACTTGGAAAATAAGTTATTTTTTTTTTGCATATATTTTCTTACAAAAGTCTAGCCAAGGAAAGAAACCAAACTAGAAAAGATTTAATCTTTCATTTTTGGTTTACAAGAGCGCAACTAGTTGTGTGGGACGGGTCTAGTCCCGCTTGGATAGTAAGCAATCGTTTAACAAATACTTTTGAAAAATACGTATACGACTAGTGATGTAGAATTCATTGGTGAACCCTTTATGGCCCGTTTCAACTGTTATGGGGCCAAATAGGCATGTTGACAGATTTTTTGTATAGATCCCGAAGTGTGCATTTGTTACCCGACATGAAATTTTTTTATTTTTTTTTAGAAATAGCCAACAAGCAAGTCTCGTGACTACACCATGATGTAACCTGTTTTTTTTGGCGAAATACCATCATTTAGGGCCTTAAAATGGGGTTTTTATGTCCTATAAAAATCCAGTCGAATATTTCAGGATTTTTGTTCATTGTCTAAACAAACTCGGATTGCACTCATATTTTATATTTAGAAATTGTATTTTATTAGGTTTCTTTCTCTATTTTCCAGAATTTTTAGAGAAACCTTATTTTTACTTTTTGGGATTAGGTTTCCTTATGTTATAAGGATTCATGTTGCAGTTAGTTTCCTTATGGATTAGGGTTTTTTTTATATTTTAAATATGTGTAATGTAGAGATCAAAATCATTCATTCAATTATCAATACAAATATCAAATTTCTTTAAATTTATCTTTCATTTTATAGATTCAAAACACCATACTTTATGGATTTAAAGCAAACCGTTCCTTGTGAATATATTTATCACTTTCGCTTATATCAGTTGGTATTAGAGCCATGTCTTTTCTTAGTCTAATGAAAAATGAATGTGGTGAGGGCAACCTCGCTGGCGACAAAGATTGACAGAGAGAGGCTCTTTCATTGGTAGACTTCTAGGACTTTCGACAAACAACCTGGCATTGCAAGAAATTCAAGTAACCCTTGCTGGGCTCGCGTTGGGTCTAAATCAGAATCGCGATAACAACAGGGTGAGAAACGTTGACGAAGATCGCGTTTATCCTTTTTAGAACCATAACCCCATCCCACTGCGTAGGTAACCAGCCTACGAGGATGACTTCATTCATGATGACTATGCAAAAGAGGTGCTTCAGGAAAATAGAGGGGCTGAAAGATATCAGGATTAAAGAGATCACAATTCTAGGAAGTTTCGTATGAAGATGGAACTCCCCAGTTTAAATGAAAATCTTAATATTGAAGATATCTTAGATTGGTTAGAAGAAGTTGAGACATTCTATTATTACATGCATATACAAGAAGATAAGAAGGTGAAACTAGTGGCATATAGGCTCAAGAGAAGAGCTTCAGCATGGTAGGAACAACTTTAAGTTGCTCGCGCACGATAAGGGAAGACCCCAATACGGTTCTGGCAGAAGATGCAGCATCTGATAAAGGGCAAATTCTTGCTACCAAATTATTATTAGACTTTATTCTGAAGTATCAGGATTGTAAATAGAGAATTCAAATGATTTAAGCCTATACGGATGAATTCAATTGGTTGATGTCTTGGAATCACCTAAGGGAAACTGCGATGCAACGAGTTGCTCGTTATCTGAATGGTTTGCAATATGTTATTCACGATAGGGTATCAGCACAGATAATTTACACTTTAGCAGAAGCCACGAATGCAGCAACTAGGGTATAGGCTTTTTTTGGAGAAACTGAAAACCTAGTTAGGTGTGGATAATAGCCTATAGTTGTATATGTGTTTGTATATATATATATCAGGTGTACATTGTGAGTTATACGTAGCAAAATATTTAGAAAGTTTTGTATTTTTATAAATAAAATTATGTCTTTCTAATCTTTACTTAATTTAGTAATTAAATAATTAATCACATGCAGGATAAAATAAAGCAAAGTAAGAGTTAGAGATGACACCAGAATTTTTAGTGAAGAAACCCCAGTTGATAAAATAGATCAACTGTTTGGGCAGGAAAAACCTTTTGGACTATGCAGTCCAAAGTAAACCGATTTACTATGTATGAAACAAAGTACACTAAAATTTGACTCTGGCTCACACCCTATCATTTTACCAAATACCAATAGTTGACAATCTTCTAGTTTTGCGATGTCTCGTCCAATAGCAACTTGACCTCAGACTTATGCTTAATCTTTGTAGAAGGGTAGTAGGTAGATCAAACAACACTTTTCAAATGCTTTGACCCTTTCAAAGTGTGATCGTTTTTACTTCTGTTCTTCAGTATCTGAATTCGATGTAAAAGTAGATCTGTTTTTCTCTAATCGTTGTTGATGCAAGACTTTGATCACGATCAGGATTTGAACAACACACTAAACTCACTCTTGTGTTTATGTGTCTGTTCTAGAAAGACTGACAGAGAAATCAACTTGGATTTTCTAGAAAAATAATCTTCTGAAGGCTTTTATGAATAATGAAGTTATAACGTAAAATCCATAAATAAACCTATTTGTATATCAGGGTTTATAAAAAAATTTCAAAGACCTAATCCTTCAAAAAATAAAGAAATTTTTGTGCATAGGACTTTTGGTACAATTCTAAACCAAGTAGGAAATTTAAAACTGACTAGGACAAAGTTACCTTAAACTATATCAGCAATGGTACTGGTAGCCATATGTTGAACTAGTTCCCAATAGACATAATTATATTCTTTAAAGGACAGTTTCTTGAACTATTTCCTAAAATATGGTATCGGTTCCCACTTGACATAATTGTAATAGGACTTGGAAAAACTCTATTTCTGGTAACTTGGAAAGGATACCATATAGGTATTATGTCCTAAGTGGGAAACGACTTCCTAAAAGTGTTGTTCTTTCCATTCTGGATGATCTCCGTATTTCTTATTCTGAACAACCTTCCAATTTCGCAGTCGATGTCAATCTTGATATAGTATCTTGAAATTACAATTCAACTAGACTTGTTTTGACATCGAATATTGCCAATTACAAAATTTATATCTTACATATATATTTATATTTCTCACTCTGTCCCAAAATATAAGTGTCATACTTTCATTTTTTAGCTGTCCCAAAATAAGTGTCATACTTCAAAATCCAATACATTATTTTTTAAATATTCCTAATATACCCTTTGTCTTGAAATTATAAAAGTAATTAACACTTTTAAAAAAAGCTATTGTGGACCCCACAATTCAAATTTGAAAGTTCACTACATTAAGTGGTTGGGTCAATACAAACAACTTTTGTACCGTACTCATAAATCACTACAAGGGCATATTAAGAAATTCATCTCATACTACTATAAAAAAATCTTAAAAAATGTTATTATTATTTAAAAAAAAATTTATTTATTTTTTGTCAAACATGTTGTAGGATTAAGATAATTTATATATGTTGTATATATATATATGTAGTCAGCTTATTGTGAGGGTTTTCATACATGAAAAACAGAGAGACATAAAGGGCTTGAGAGAGAGAGAGAAAGAGAGAGGTCGTGTTTGGGATTGAACCAGACCCATAGGAGAGGACAACAACTACCGAAAGGCTATCAGCGTTGGAGAAGAAGAACATAAAAGAAGAAGTTTGGCTTTCAATTCGAAAACCTAAGGCAAGTTCTTCGTTCTACTCTTCCCCCTTTGATCTTATGTTCTATACATCTCTAGCACGGCTTTAGGGATTTGTAATGGAAAGAATTAACCCTATTACATGATTAAATCGGTTTATAACAAAGGTGTTTGGATGCGTATATATATAGGTGTACACTTTGGATGAACTTGTGAAACCATGAATTAAATCGAAGTTTTAATTAATCAAATTGTGTAAACTTGCTCTATAATAATGTTTACAGGGCTCGACCATTATTTTCTGGGAAATAGTGCTAAAGCATTGTTTGGATAGGGCTCGAGCGTTATTCAGTGTTCGAGCCCAATGAGGGTGTGCTCGAGCACTAGGGGCTGTTTTGCCCCCCAAAAGCAACTCAATTGGCCTCGAATTGAATTATGAAGGCTCTGAACATATTATTCAGCTCCTAAAAACCGTGATCCTTTCCATGTGTGGAAAGGAGGGTGAATTTCGGGCGCGACAGGAACTGCAGTTATTCCAAAGTGGATATCCGAACAATTATCCAGAAAGAGATTACAGGGATCAGACGACTGTACGAAGGACTGTAATTACCACATTCAGAGGTTTTTTTTTGCCTTGAAAAAGGACTTCTGGACTACTCTATAGCTAGTGGAAAGAAGTGTTGTATTAAAAGTGCAGGACTTCAATGTAAGGTGCAGGACTTGAATAATAAGTGCAGGACTTGAATGAAACATATTGAAGGTGCATTACATGAATGTAAAGATACATGAAATGTAATTGAAAGATAAGGTGCTATTTGTTGTTTTTGTTGAACAGGGTTTGTAAACTAGCTCTAAGTACTCTATTTATAGAGCTTTCCATGCATGTAATAGCTTAATATGGCAGCTTCAGTAGCTTCCATCAATCTTGACTTTGAACTGCTAAGTGTCCTATGTTCTCTTGGTAGTTGTAACCTCCTTATTCTATCTTATTCCTTTACTTGGTTTCTTCCAAACATATCTTCAGCCTTGTTTTCCACTTATGGCAAGTTATAAGTACTTCTTGCAATTAGTTTTCCACTTGGTTTTTTCAAAAGCTAACATATGTCCCACGTCTCTTTGCTATTCTTCCTCTTTTCAAACCCGACTCCATCATCTCTAATCTTGTCACCCATGATTTCTAGTAACTCTCTTCAGTTAGTGGTAGTTACCTAATAAGGTACCACCACTTTCAACTGATATATATATTCCTGTTTGGCCGAGTACTCAATGATCTTTGTAATCTCTTCCATCTATAGACTCCTTTCTTCCGTATAATTCCATAGATACATGCATATGTGTCTATATATGTTTCTGTTGTAGTCCTAAGTCTCCTTGATTTTAAGTATCATTTTTTGGTTGGACTTTCCATTTTGGCTTCATAGCATCGTGGTTCCTTTCCACGGTTCCACCAACTTCACAACGTGGGTTGTGTTTGTGGCACACCCCTTTAATTTTAGGAACCTCCTTCTATTGTGGAACTTTCCTTCTGAGCTTTGGAGTTCATGCCATGTGCTCCTTTATTTTAGCAATTTCCTCATCATGGATAATATTCTAGTACATATATATTTATATATATATATATATATTTGTACACACACACACACACACACACACACATATATATATGTATCCAAAAATACATTTTTTTGCCCTTTTGAACCAACAATAAACCTCCTCTTTATATCAACCACGTTTGTTTGAATTAGCCAGCAATATCCGTTGAAGCTTCCTACGATTTCGGAGATAATTTAGCCCCACGTTCTCTTCTTGATCAACCCTTGGTCTTGTAAAAATGGAAAATATCCATTCACTTGGAATATGATTTCTACCCAACAACAATTTCCTAAAGAATTGATTAAGTGTGGTAAGTTCCATAGAACTCGCCATGTGTCAAGAGTCAATTGGTTGACTTAATCTTGAGAAATTACATAAAATTGTATTTATGGTAATATTTTCGTGTCATAATTCCCCTTTCCAAATAGGAAAATGTGGACCTTGATTTAAGGATGGCACAATTGGACTTGCCTCTTTCCTTTTAATATAGAAAGCTCCACATGGTAAAACTTTGGTAGGTCTACGTATTCCTTGTTTCCACATACGATTACGTAATTTAAACACTTTAAATGGAATTTTCCAGAGTTGTGATCCACCGTAGCAAGTGCCATTAGAACTCTACACATGCCTCTTCTTTATTGGTAGATTGCATCCAATCTCCCTTCAACAATTCCACTTCATATATTCCTTTTAAAACACCAATCCAATGTGGCAAGCTCATTGGAACTTGCCACATGTTGCCTTTCCATTAGGCCAAAAAATAATGGGGTAAACACATATTATATAGACTGAGGAACTATGGTATGTGAATTAAATTGCATGAAACTTAAGCATGCATGATGATACGAGATTCATTCAACTAATAAGTTTTAAATTGATTCTTTGAATTATTTAAACTTGGTAATTAAACTTTTTAGCATGGAATATGATTATAATCATCTTAGTTATTGAAATTATGATTTACAAGTATGATACGGGGCTATACTTTATTGGTTACCAATGTTGAATGAAACAGGCATTAATGATTTATAGGTTATTCACATGGTTTATTATTATTTTTAATTGCTACATTAATTGCAAGATATGATAGTATGATTTTAATCATTCTGGTAGTTGTACTGTATGATTTTATACATGATCTATCTCATTGTTATGTGGGACCGTTGTCAAGATATGGTTTTAATGTATTGATGAGTATAGGTGGAATGGCTAATAAGTTAGATCCATTATATGTTATACCATTTTCAGAATATGGTTATGATATTTCGTTGTGTCATTGTTAGGATATGGCTATAATAATTTATATGAGGTCGTGCCATTGTCAGGATATGGTTGCGGTAGTTTATATGTATTTGTGCCATTGTCAGGATATGACTAAATACATATATATATATATATATATATATTAAGTGTTTTATGATACAAGCTTGAGGTCTCGGGATCAGTGGTTAGGACTGAGGCGTATATTGCCAGTTGAGATGGGTAGCTAGATATAGGAGATATGTGTGCCTTAGTTGAAGGAGGACTCATGACCACCTTATGTGCGCTTTTCATGAGATACCCATTATCCAGTTGAGTCTACCCTATAGTCCAGTGAGAGTATTTAGTGTGTGTGTATATATATATCTATCGACTATATAGATATTGTATGAGCAAGCTAGAGATGTATCATTTGTTGGGTCTGTGGTTGGGTTATTGTAGAACGGACTTGTTCGTGGGTTTTGACCCATAAGTCCTCGTCAATAACAGGCTTAAAGGTTGTTCAAACAGATCAGAGACTACTCTTCATCACTCTTTTGGTGTCGTCAACATAAGATTCTACTTCATGTTTTTATTATACAGAGTTAGACATTTATCACTGTTATTTCAGATATAGGATTATTTTATTAGGGGTCCATGATATACAAATTCTCGAGTTGTTTTATGGAGGATTATTATGTTATAGGATTTATTGAATTTTTTCTATGTTTGGTGGCAGAGGATTATTTACTTATTATTTAATTTCTCTTTCAGCGTTATTTGTTTATTTTATTATTTATCCATTTGTATTATGTGCTTGCTTATTATTAATTTTTTGATATCCCTTGATTTTGGGCGAGGACTTGATGAAATTTGGGGGGGGGGGGTAT
>JAOTQH010283705.1:0-10085 GCA_025631255.1 Cornus kousa
CATTAGTCACTTGTTAATGGTATAGAAATGCATTGCTTGGTGGTGATCTCTACACCCCAAGACCTCTCTCTCTTATTTACTCTTTACCACTTTCAATTATTTTTAATTAGTGTGATTCCAATCTAGTTTAATCAACCAACCAACCATTTGTGTGATCATTTGACCTACTACTTTTAATTGCAATTCCATAATCACAAGACGACCCCTTAGTCCCTTGGGACGATCCCTACTCACCCTAACTATATTTTTAGTGAAGGTAGTAGTGGTTTTATAAATGTAAAACTTTGGCCCTCACCTATAATTGCACACTTTGCAAACTTGTGGTAGAGTGGCGATGACTGATATTCCACCACCTCCTATGGTTTTGGTTTAATCCATAACAACACTCCCTTAGTCCTCTCTGTTTTTCTCCTGGACAACCCTTACGGTGCCTCCGTTCTCTCAACCCTCTATTTTAGAACTATGTTTATGTTTGTAACACCCTAAACCACCGTAATATTATATTTATAGGCTTAGAACAATAAAACCCTAATCCATGTATACCGTAATATTATATTTATAGGCTTATAACAACAAAACCCTAATCCAAGTATAATTAGAGACAAAACCCTAACTAAATTTTAGTCGGCCCATAGAACAACCCAATTATAATCTATGACAGATACACCTACGGGACTTCTAACAGAAAACCCTAAAGAAACTATGTATTTAAACACTCAGTTCACTTATTTACATAATTAAACCATTATATCCAATAATTTAAGTCAATTAAATTAACTAAGGCAATTAAATCAAATAATGCAATAATTCAAATAAATTAAATAATAACAATTAACTCAAATAATCAAGCAACAAAACAATTAAATAATTAAAAAATCAAATAATTAAAAATGCAATAAAATACTAAATTAAAATACCAGGACTATCCTTTTAAAATTAGGGGTATTACAGGTGTGGTAAGGGTAAAATGGACATTTTAATTACCTGATATTTTGAAATAAATGGGATTAAAAATTTAACGGCAAATTTGTCTTTTCGCAAGTTTTTAATGGTGTTAGTGACAAAAAAGTAAAATTGGACCTAAGTGATAATAATTTTCGAAAGGTGTTTCAATGTGATATTTGGCCAAACATGAGGAGTGTCGGTGAAATTAACCCAAGAATCAAAATGAAGCGAGCATCCTACCAATTCCATGGAGCCAACTATTTTTTCGTGCAGCCCTAGTTGATTGACTCATTACAGTCAAAATACTAATCATATCATTCATTGCAATAAACTTCAAAACGACATTCTACCTCCACATCCATTGCAATAAAGAGTAGACTAGAAAATGATTTATACTTCAAACCACCATGTCTTTTCACATTACTTGAGGAGTTAGTGTTTATTCATTTTGAATCTACAGTTATGGTTCAATTCTATAATGAATCAAAATCAAATCGTCTTAATAACTTCAATATATTAAAACTAAACTGAACTGATAAATAGATAAAATTGAATCAAACTAAACTGAACTGTGATAATTGATGCATATCAAAATTTAAATAAATCTGCTAATTTTTGTACTTTTTTTTTTTTATAGTTTTATGTTATTTTAAATTCAAAACAAAGTTAACTCTTTTAACTAAACACAAATAATTAAATTGTATTGGTTATTTTATTTAATAGAGTATTATGGAGTGTCTAATATCAAAAAAGATAATATTAAATTTAGAATTTTAATCAAAATAGGATTGCATTAGACCATACAAAATTAAAATTTAATTATAATTATTATACTTATTTTGTTTAAAGACTGTAATTTAAGTATACTAGTAATATTATTAAAGGAATAGTAAAAGGGACATAGGGTGTTTGAGCTCCATAATGTGAGTATTTAGCTAATATAATAATAATAATAATAATAATAATAATAATAAAGGTTTGGTTATATTTCAATTTTCAAATGGAGACAACTTTTGTTAATACTTTTTTTTTTTTTTTTTTTTTTCACTTGCCAATAGTTTCATAACTTTATAGTTGGGTTCCTCCTGTTATTCTAGAGTGTGCCCGTTTTTGAGCCTTTGCAACTTTATTTTCTAATCTAACATAGAAAGAAAAGGAAAAAATCTTCGCTTGAATAAATGGTGTGCACAATTGAGTACTAGGCAAACTGTATAGCTTAACTAAATAAAAAAAATAAAAAATTAGCTTTCTTATAAATATGATTTAAAGTATATATTGATACAAACAAAGAGATAAGATGAAAGAGAGATGTAAAGATGAGAGAGAGAGAAAGCTGCTTTTCATTTTCACACCTTCTATTATATACAGAAAAGCCTATTTATAGGCAATATGATGTGGGCAGCAAGCAGCTACTCTGCTATTCAAAAGATTCAATCTATATATATATATATATATATATATATCATTACAAGTGGACCCCACACCAACATACAAATATATATAACACTCCCCTTTGGGGTCCACTGCACTACACTAAGAATATGCCTTGTTAAAACCTTACTAAGGAAACCTAGCGGGAGAAAACCCTAGAGAAGGAAAAAGAGTACAGTATTCTTGTATATCTGAAAATGGTATTGCATAAGTTAAAACTGCCTCATTAGAACCTTGCCAAGAAACCCAGTGGGACAAAACCTGGACAAAGGAAAAAGAGTACAGTATGCCAATACCTTTTGCACTAATTGCTCCCCTTCATTGTTACATTAGTTCAACCTTGAAGATCCTTTAGTTAACACATTCCAATGTTGTGCACCAGCTTCTTGAATACTATAGTTGGAAGCATTTTAGTGAATAGATATACCAGATTTTCACATGAATGTATCTTCTGAATATAAATATCACCCTTTTTCTGGCATTTATATGCATAAAAGAATTTTGGAAAGATGTGTTTGGTCCTGTCACTTTTAATATACCATTCTTTCATCTGTGTAATGCATGCCGCATTATCTTTATATAATACTGTTAGACTATCTTTTATTGATGAGAGACCACATATTGTTCAAATATGTTAGATCATTGACCTCAACGAAATGCATTCCCTACTTGTCTCATGAATTGCGAGCATCCCAAAATGATTTAAAGAAGTTGCAATCATTGTGTGTTTTATAGACTGCCATAATATAACAGTGCCGCTACAAGTAAACATTTATCATGTTTGTAAATGAGTTTTATGTGGGTCAGAGAAATAGCCGGTATCTACATATTCAATTAATTGAGAATTTGGTGCTTTTGAATAAAACAATCCCATATCAATACGAAGATAGCATAATATGTGTTTGATTCCATTCCAATGTTTGTAGGTCGATGCAGAACTGTACCTTGCTAATAAATTAACTAAAAAAACTGTCAGATCTTGTACAATTTGCAAGATACATAAGAGAACCAATTGCACTGAGATAGGGCACTTTCAAGTCCAAGGAGTTCTTCATCATCCTCTCGAGGACGAAAAGGATCTTTCTTGATGTCAAGTGATCGGATAACCATTGGAGAGCTCAATGGATGGGCTTTATCCATATAAAAACGTTTCAAAACCTTTTTTGTATTTGTTGATTGATGGATGAGAATACCATTTGAAAAATGTTCAACCTGTAACCCAAGGCAGAATTTTGTCTTTCCGAAATCTTTCATTTTGATTTCTTTCTTTAAATAATTGGCCGTCTTTTAAATATCATCCAATGTTCCCACAAGATTCAGATCATCAACATACACTACAACAACAACAAAACTAGATTCTGATTTGTTAATAAAAATGCATGGAGAAAGATGATTGTTCACATACCCTTATTTGAGTAAGTAATCGTTAAGGCAATTGTAACACATTCGTCCAGATTGCTTTAATATATATAAAGATCGTTGTAATTTTATCGAGTACGTACTACGTGGTTTTGTTTCATGCATTTTAAATCCATCTAGGATTTTCATATAAATATCACTATTTAGTGATCCATATAAATATGTTGTAACCACATCCATTAGATGTATATGCAATCTTTCTGTGACTACCAAATGTATTATGAATCTAAATGTGGTTGCATCAATCATAGGGAAGTATGTTTCCTCATAATCAATAGCAAGTCTTTGTGAGAAACCTTGAGCTACCAGTCAGGCTTTGTATCTCATGATTTCATTTTTCTCAGTCTTTGTGGGAAGTATATACAAATACCTATTTGTACCCAACAGGCTTAACACCCTTAGGTGTTTAGACTACAGGTCTAAATACTTTACGTTTGGCTAATGAATTTAGCTCCGCCTGTATAGCTTCCTTCTATTTTAGCGAATCATTTCTTCGTCAACACTCTTAGACGTTTTGAGGTTCCAGATCCTTATTATCAATATCAAGAGCAACGACATATGAGAATATGTTATCGACAACAATTTCATTTATATTTTATCTCGTTCCATAATTTTATTAGATTTCATCATTTTTAGGTACCTTTGCCTCATCAAGGGCATGTGCCTCATAAAGGCCATATCATCATTAGTTGTCTTTGCCTCATAAATATTTATTATTTCATCATTTTAGGCACCTGGGCCTCATTAAGAGCCTTTGTCTTATCAAAGGCTATAATCTCAGATTGACTAATAATATTTGTTACTTTTTTGTGTCCTCTTCAAAAGTGCCAATTTTTTTTTGTGATTTCCTCTTACGAGGAACAGTATCTTTTCCACCGACTGGTCTACCACTCTTCAAGCATGTTTTAGATGCATTTGCTACACTACTGACAGAAGGTCCATCAAGGACAACAATTCGTGATGGAAAATTTGCAGCTGGTATTGTGATTTTATTGCTTTTTTTTTTTTTTGTATCAGTAAATCCATCAACTAATTGATTTGTAACATTTTTCAAGTGAATGATCCTCTAAACTTCTCTTTCATATTGATTTGTGCGAGGATCAAAATGAGACAATTCCAGGGTATTCCAAGTAATATCACGTTGCTACTGTGCCTTTTCTCCCCCTAATGGTAGGAAAATAGCCTAATCAAAATGACAGTCAGCAAACCGTGCTTTAAAGACATCACCTGTCAAGGGTTCAAGATATCTAATAATAGATGTAGAATCAAAACCAACATAAATTCCAAGTCTACGTTGATGACACATTTTAGTGCGTTGTGGTGGTGCAATTAGAACATATACAGCACTACCAAAAACTCGTATGTCAGAGATATTTGGTTGTTGACTAAAAATAAGTTTTAATGATGAAAACTTACGATAAACAGCAAGTCATAAACGAAATAATGATGCAGCATATAATATGGCATGTCCCTAGGCAGACATAATTAATTTTGTTCACATAAGCAAAGGACGACCAATTAACTGAAGTCTTTTAGTAAAAGATTCTGCCAAACCATTTTGAGCATGAGTGTGTGCAACAGGATATTCAACATTAATTCCAATAAACATGCAATAGTCATCAAAAGCTTGAGAAGAAAATTCAGCGGCATTATCAAGACGGGTTATCTTAATTGGGTAATCAGGAAAATGTGCCCGCAATTTGATGGTTTGAGCAAGAAGTTGAACAAATGCAATATTACAAGTAGAAAGTAAACAAACATGTAACCATCGTGTTGAGACATTAATTAAGACCAAAAAATAACAAAATGGTCCACAGGGTGGATGAATTGTCCCATATATAACCCCGTGAATTCGCTATAAAAATGGGGGAGATTCAACAATGACTTTTAAAAGTTTGGTCTAATAATTAACTTATCTTATAAGCAGGCGATGCATAAATGACTATTTGGTAAGATGATTTTTTGATCCTTTAGTGGGTGTCCATGTGAATTTTCAATAATTCGATGCATCATTATACTCCATAGGTAAGCAAGTCGATTATATCAAAGCATAAAAAATTTTGGGTCACAAGATTTTTTATGTATCACATCATTTGACTCAAGTGTCCTAATGATTGTATAGTATAACCCAAAAGAGAAAACATGGAGATTTTTAATATCAAATTCTTGCATGAGGTAATGGAAGTAATTTAAAGATATTCTACATTTCTTTCATTTGCGGTCTCAATATGATACCCATTACGATGCGAGTTTTTAAAACTCAACAGATTTCTCCGAGATCTTGTAGATATAAGGCATCATTAATTTGTAATCTTGTTCTACGTGATAAAATAATGTTGGCTCATTCAGAGCCTTCAATCAAGTCAGTGGGACCTGATATTATACTGACAATAGCGTCTGTCAAAGTTAGGTGAGAAAAATATTTTTGATCTTGAAAGATTGTGTGTGTTGTTCCACTATTTACAAGACATATATCTTCACCATTTATTTTGGAACTAGTCAGATCTATTCCTAGTCATGCAAATTTCTTTATTAGAAAAGAAATAGTTATAACAAAATAACTTTTAATATAAACTAGAAAATAAAAACTTTAATACAAGAAAAATAAAAACTTGTTGAAAATAACATAGTAGAAAGTACATGAAATGAAAATAGGATTAATTGGTATGGACATTTCCATCACCAATCAGGTGGTCTGTCTTTCCATCATGGTCCTCAAAAAAACCTGATTCATCCAGATTTGTAATGTCAACTGGCTCATCATGATCAATGAAATTCATTTCTTTTTGTTTCCCCTAGTCCTTTATTGAGGCTTGGTAAAGTCCAGCCAAATACTTAGGTATATGACAAATGTTTTGCCAATGCCCTGTCATTCCACACTGATAACAAGTATTATCATGTACCTTGGGAGGTTGAGCCACATCCTTCCCTTTTATTTGTTTCATTTCATTATAATCTCTCCTTTAGGGATATGGTATGAAACTATGATTGTGAAAGTTGAGGATAGATATCTTTCACGATAATAGGAGTGATTTCTACCACAACCATATTCATTGTTGTGGTAGTTATTTTTACCACGATCATATTCATTATTATAGCCATTTCTACCACCACGACCATGTCTATCACCACGGCAACGGGATGAGACAATATATGTTTCAGGGATCAATGTTGATCCAGTTGGAAGGGACTGGTGGTTTTTTAACAAAAGCTCGTAATTTTGCCCTGCCACAAGTAAACATGATATCAACTCTGAATATTTTTGTAATGATCCTGATTTTTCGTATTTTTTATTTTCTTAAATTTTTCTGATTTTCGGGTTTATTTTTGTTTTATCTCATTTTACGGCCGTTTCGATCATTTGTTGAGCCAAGAGTTTTAGAATTATACTTTTTATAATTATAAGTCAATTAGAAGTGACGGTATCATTTTTAAAAAAAATTCAAAAGTCGGGACGATTTCCGAACTCTGGAACTCCTCCCGATTTTCTCATTTAATGCGAAGGGCAATATAGTCATTTTGCATGCATATACATGTATGCGTATCTATAAATTAAAGAGGATGTTTATGGGATGAGCTTGGCATTATGTTAGAAGAGGGAAGACATTATGGTAACTTTGCTTAAAGTAAAATCACACCATTGTTGACAAGTGCCAAGCCTTAGACCACAAGTCAAAAAGTTGACCAAACCATTTTCTTCCTTCTTCTTATTCTCGGCAGAACCTCTCTTTCTCTACTTTTCTTTTTATCTCACTATAACTATATGCATCTATATTACTCAATGTTTATAAGCCATTTTCAGGAGGTTTAAGCTATGATTTTGGTGATGATCAAGAAGGGAAAGTTAGAGAGCATGAAGAGGGCTTTCATTTAACACCAATGGTGCAAAGGTATAGAGATTTTCAGATTTGGGCTAGGCTTAAGGCCTTGTTTGGCTAGCTTAATTCAAGTAGGGGTTTTCCGAAGCCTTTAAATTTTGTCTTTTGTTGAGTAATTTATTCCTTAACATCTTGATTATTTTATATTGAATGTGAATTTATGAATAAAATGGATAATTATTTTCTATGCAAAAAATAATAATAATAATTATTATTATAATTGTTGAAGTATTGAAATTATATGTTTAAAGCATGCTATTTGGATTAAATAGACTATGTTATACTGAAAAATTGAATTGCTAGTTTGAGTTGTGATGGGTTGAATTATATGAAAAATATGCTTGTTGTTTTACTTAGAGAAATGTCATGATCATAATTGATTATTTTAGAATGTCTTGTTTATGTTTATTGAATTAGAAAATGTTATGTTAATGTTGTTATTGTTATATTGATGAGCTTGATGTAAAAGTATGAGAAATGGTACATTGCATGACATGGAAAGGAAAATAGGGTTTGAAAAGGATTTGAAAAGGGAAGTCTTTACAGAGGAAGAAGTTTTCCTAACATGGGAAGTATTTTTTTTAAAATGAACCGAATTTCGCGAGTCTGGGACTAGCTTGACCTAGAGGGAGCGCGGCCCGGTATAGGGCATGAAAAAGTTTATACTAGGCCCAGTAACGGTTGCCAATCCTTGCTAGAATTGGACCGGGGATATCTGTCAATCTCACCTCGGTGAAGTCAGTTAGCGGTTTCGAAAAGTGAAAAATGGTGGTATAGACCAGGTATGGGACAGAGTGCATTACATTTCATATCATACACGACATTGTAGAATTGTATTGTGTGACTAAAGATAATGCCTATTGTGGTGTAGAAGTTATGTCGACTCCTAATGCAAGACCCCAGTATCTTTTATCCCATTATGTGATACGTGGCTCAAGGGAGTTCAAAGTTGACGCCTTAGGTGATCTCTACTAAGCCTTATGCTCACCCCATTACTTTTAACATTTTTTAGGTTATAGAAAGTAAGTGGCGGATGACGCTTCTCCATAGTTTAGACATGTTAGTGCACTGTTTTGACATCTCTTGTATAAGTATTTTTATTTTTTTTATTTTTATTTTTTTATTTTTTTTTTTTTTGTATAAGCCTTGGGATGGCACATGTATTGTGTATCGACGTTGGAATTGACCATAGTGCCCTTAAATGATCTCAGGTTCGAGTAAGCACCGGTTAACGATTCGGACCCTTGGGTTTAGATCGTTACAAATTTGGTATCAGAGCAATGGTTCGAAAACCAGTAGAACAACAGGTAGAGGCCTACCTAGGGTTGTGTGGAAGGTGAATTACATTTTTTATGTGCTTATGTGTCAAAGTATTTGTTATCTGAGAAGCATACTTACGTGCTTAATTGTTTATGTGTTTATGGTTTTAAAAAGGCATACTTATTTGCTAAAATGCTCACATGCTTATGTGTTTAATTGTTAAAATATGTATTATATGGCCTTGATGATGAAATGTATAAATAGTTAAAAATATATTAATTATGATACGATGACAAGTTTGATTTAGGTGGTAACGGCAAGTAGTGAGCACGGTAGGTGCAAACATGTCTCGTATGGTATTGTGACGGTTATTAGGCATGGTTATGCAAGTATTTTTTTTTTAAATGAAAGACAGGGTGTTTAAAATAAATAAATAAAAATTTAAGTGATGGGACATGATTGTATCATAGTATAGGATACGGTTATTATATATATATATACACACACACATGTATAGGAGTATGTGGTTGAGCATAGATGGTTGTGTGGGTTTTGACCTGAGTAGGCGAGGAGCTTGGTTGCTCCAAGGTTGTTTGGGGTGCCAGTTCTTATCGAACTAATTGCTTCAACTTCTAACTTGTGGATTGAGCTATTTGGTGTGTAATTATTCTGATCTTTTTGTTGCATTTTATGTGGTGCTTAAAGCACGACTTTAGAGTGGGTTCGTATTTCATGGCACGGTGTCCATGTGTTATATGAGTTTCATGTGTTAGTGCATGGGTTTTGTGACCGGAAAGGACAGGTGTACGAAGTGAGGGTTTCGTGGGAGAAAGGTATGACCTTAGAGGGTTTGTGTTTTTGACTTGGGTTATGGTTTGGTGTGGTGGTTCTTTTTTAACTGGTTTGTGGTGCGTATGACAGGGGATGCTTAATTAAGAGTGTAGTCTATGGGTTGTATACGTATATTTCAAGCATTCTGGTACTGTCTAAGGAAGCGTGTTGGCTATAATTGTTAAGGGGACTTATTGGACTCTATAGGTCTAAGGTGATGTAGGTATTAACTGGAGTCATGCCAGTATTGGGTGATCATTTGTTTGATGTGATTCAGTTCGTGGGTTGTAAGAGTGTTTTATTGACTGGTTTGTCGAGGAG
>JAOTQH010283716.1:0-10085 GCA_025631255.1 Cornus kousa
CCAATCCCAAATTTTTATTTATTAAATTTAAAATTGTTTAAAAAATTTTTTTTTTTTTTTTTTTTTTTTTTTTTTTCATTTAGGCTTTTCAAATACCTTACTTTGAATCTAATTTCTCATTCACCTGGAAACGGATTTGAGAAAGTAAATATACTACGTTCATCTCGGCTAGAGATCCGCAAAAAATTCTTAACGAAATTTATTCCAAATCTCATCCAAAGTTTATATTTTTAATGCCCCGTTTCCAACAAAAGTTTGTATAAATTACCCATCCTTTATTTTAATGACTTGTACTCAAAATTCAAAATCAAAGAGAATACATGATAAAATGGCTAATGATAGACAGCCGGTCATATTAAGAACACACACAGTAACAGACATTATATGTACGTATTAGCAATCTCCTGCAAAGTAAGGGAAAGCTCGTCCGGTTTTGAAATCATGACCATATGGTCCGATCCATGTATGGACTTCACTTCTCTAGGTGGACTATTTTCAATCATATATTTCTGATAATCCAGTGGCAGGATTTGATCATCTTCAGCTATTATAAAAACTCGAGGGACGGACTCCAAATTATTCTGTGTCAGCAGAGACTCGCTTAAGTCATCCATGTAAAGCCCGGTTGGCCTCAGTAACGTTTTAGCTAATTCAACGTCCTGCATGCAAAGCTACATGATCAATACTCATCAAGCAGAACAAGAGCTGTTTTATTTACCCAAAAAAAAAAAAAAAAAATCTGTTTTTATGGATTTATTCACATGAAATTGCTTGAGATCGAATCGAACCTCACCTCTGTTGGGGAATCATTATAAAGCTTAGTTTCAGTGCATTCTGGACCAAAGAGTATGGATACTACCTGATTATTCGAATCATATACAACTATTGTGTCCAAGAAAGTGTCTGACGAAGTCGTGTTGAAATACTGTTCTCCAAAACAAAAGCCAGGAAAAAAGAAACGTGTTAATTCAGAGAGCAAAAGAACATACACAGAGATTCAATAATAAACGAAAGAGAGATAAAATTTGACATGATTAAAAAATTAATTACTATAAATTTCGTAAAAAATAGTACTAGTAATTAAATATCCATAGACCGCACATTAGTAACTAAATTTCGGTGTAGCATACTAAACTCCTTTTTTCTCTCTCTATATATATATAGATATTTTTTTCATTGACAAGAAACACATCTTTCATATTAAGAAGTAGATGATGTATCACTAGGTTACAATTTTTGGTGGTGACCGACCTATTCATGAGCCACAAAAATATTACGCATGGCAGCATCATATGCGCGCGTGCACACATATATATATCTCTATATATCCTCTCTACCTAAGGAGCATCTCGTGTTCTCAGCAGTCTCAAGACACCCGACTCTTTACATACAAATTTATTGTCAGTGTTCTTTTTGGGTATCTTGTTTGGTAAAAAATATAAATTCTTAATTTGAATAAAACTAATTTATGACGGTAAACTTTTCTTAGCAAAATACAACTAAGGTTCTATATGTTTTAGCGTAAATTTTTTTATGAATTTAGACGTGTTACGTAAAATCTAACAAAAATAATTTATTCATCAATTTTAAAAAAATATGTTATACACTCCACTCAAACCTCAATCTCAATTTAAACTTTTGTCAAACGCCTAAAGATAAAATATTTTACCTGAAAAAAAAAAATATTTTTATTTTGCATTTCAAAATGAAAGCCAACAAAATATAAAATTTGAGACATAAGAATGCATGCATTTTCATGATGCAATTATTTGCAGAATATTTAAGGCTAATAGAGATTTCCTTACTGTTTCTAAAACGGTAGCTAGTGGATTGGTATAATTCGGCATGAAGGCGGTGACGAAAACTGCAACCGAGATTTTCTTGGGGAAGTTCTCCATGGCTAGAGAAATACAAATGCCACCATAACTGTGACCAACTAGGACCACCGTCTCCCCATCAGGCAGGGAAGCCATGAAGTCGGTCAATGGCTGCACGTACTCAAAAAAGGAGGCCACCTCATCCAGCCGCCTCGGGTCCCTTCCATTTCCGGCAAGGTCGAAGGCTGTGACACGGTGACCGGCGGATTTGAGCAGGGTGATATGCTTGTACCAGGACCATGCTCCAAGGTTAGAACCATGAACTAGGACAAAGTGCTTTCTAGTACTCTCCAGTTCTTGTTCCGGCCCGATCGCCCCGGCACGTCCCTCTAAAATGCATGCTGGGTTGAGCAAGAATACCGCAACTAGGAAGACGAAGAATGGAATTAAAGCCATAGTCTCAATAGACGTGCTTTGTTTTCCATCAACCTAGATTTATATATATACTGAGAAGTGAGAACAAACTTATCTTCAGTTTAATTTTAATTTACCCAATGATTGTGGGCTCCATGTTGCAGAAATAAATAAGTAAAAAACTAGCTTTTTGGGGCTAGAACTTAAGTTATTGTGAACCCGTCATCGAGATCAGATAAAAATGACAAATTTTGAGCTAGTTATCAACTAATTGATTTTGGGTAGCTGAAATTAAGAAATTCATATATAGCACAAACCCTGATTTATAATTATGTGGATGTAGGTGTCATGCATAGTAGGGAAGTGTGTTTGAATTTTTGAAGCCATACAATAATGTAACAATTAAGCCACCTAAAGTCATATTATGTATAAGTGATATTTATTTATTTATTTATTTATTTATTTTTTTTTTCAGTACTAGCTCTATTACACGCTATGTGTTATCATTTAATTACATAGACTATGTAATAATGTATCTAGCGATTTTAATTTCTTTGTAATATCTTGTTAAATTTTATACATGAATTTTTAAAAGTTTGGATTAAACTCAATGCTCTGTTTTTTAAGGTTCAAAGGAAAGGGCGTAGGAAAATTAAGGACCAATTTGCGTGAGAGTTTTAAGTGGTTACGTCAACATAGTTGAGTGATACGTAGACCAATCTATTACCGAAGTGAAGTGACAGAATTTCAAGTTTAAACAATATGTTCAGCTTCGAGTATATATATGTTGAAAAATGGCTCAAAGAAAGGTGGACATGACACTTGGCAAATTAAGTCGGATCATCATACGAATTAGATAAATTTTGTCTGGCACAACTCTACAAATTTACGCAAGTACAATGGATTGTACAAGTTAAATCGAACTCATCTACTAAAAACATTCGTATTACGACATTGATTAATTGGTGACAGAAAATTTGTGATTTCAAATTCTAATAATTCAATATCCACCTTATTCTACAGCTTCTTATCCTGCATCTATGTGTTATGTACGTGTCATGTTTCACCTAGGCCTTTGATCTAGTGGTATAACTTTTCTTTTTCAAAAAAGAGAGGAAGGGAAAGGAGAAGGTTTTGTGATAACATCTGTAGGCAAATGCGAGACACTAGGCGAGAGCTGCCCCACTAGTAAATTACGAGTGTCGTGATCCTACTTTACCTGAAAAATGTGAAGGTGAAAGTATTATATGTTAATTTAACATTCTTTTATAACACAATACGCGGGTGTCAAGATTCCACAGTAATTTTATTATTTATTTATTTATTATTATTATTATTATTATTTGGGGTAAATCCATCATTCACTGCAAAGAAGAAACTGTACACAGGAAAAGGCTTAACCCAGAGGCAGCCCAATAAAACAAAACAAAAAAACCGGCCCACACGTACACGAGCATCTAGCAGTCGCTTCCACAACTGCAAAAACAGTTGCAGAAAAATGAAAATCTAGGTAAAAGAAAAACATAGCTTGGAGGCTCCAAGCTACTGCCACAATTCTTGCTTCAGTAGTATTCTTAAGCTTATAAGAAAGAAGACGATTGAAACGTTGCTGATTCTGAACTGCTCCAATTGAAGCTTGTTTGTTAGCAGAATTTCTTCTGTATCTTTCCCTCCACGGAAAGCAGATGCAAGTTGTGAAGCACAATTTGAACACAAAGGCTTTAGGATGTTTGGTGCTGAAGCTCCACATCCAACAAACCAGTTAGCAATGTCAAAAACATTGTAATCACCAATGTAAATCCCACATGAGTGTTGGAAGTAATTCCAGACATCAGAAGAAAAATTGCACTTGAAGAACAAATGGACATGACTTTCAGCTTTAGCAAGGCAAAGAGAAAATAATTATGAACAATTTTTGTTGCCAGACTAGGACTGTCCCTGGCCTAGAGTCTGCAACTGAGAGCTAACCAGGCAATGAATGGGTACCTTGGTATATGATTAGGGAACCAAATGGAACTATGGCACGAAATGGAAGGAGGAGGAGGCAATAGAGCTAGGTAAGTGCTTATAGGTTGAAATTCCCATTAGGAGACAATTAAAGTCCATTGACTAAGTCTTTCATTCCAACTCTGATAATAGGTTGTTCACTTGTTCCAATTGATGGAACCATGTTGATGAAAAGCCTAGGAAGTCTCCATTGCTCATTCCTGATGAAGCTTCTGACCATAGTCTTATCCGCCCACCGAGAATACCTTATGAGATCATCGTCAATTCGCATGTCAAGAGGCTCAGAAATGTCTTTGCCATCACCTACAATGTACTTGACAAAAGGTCTTGCAATTCCTCTCAAATGGAGACTCATCCTCGAGTTCCAAGTAAGTTTGAGTAGGTTTGATGGACTAGAACCTACTATTTTCTTATAATGTTTTTCTGAACCCATCTATGCCAAATAGATTGACTATTGTCCTTGAACAAGTTCCAAATATGCCACAACATTGAGACTATATTCAAAGATGACAACTTAGGGATGCCAATGCCTCCAAAGTCCTTGGTTTATATACATTGCACCATGCAACTTGTGCATTTGTTGCTCTCAAAGTAACCCTTTTCAGCACCATGTTGATTTGATTGATGACCATCTTTGGAAGAATGTAAAGGCCACACCAAAACCTAATGATATTGAGAAGAATATATTTAATGAGTTGTAGTCTTTCAGCATATGAGAGACACCTAGAAGTCCAACAAGTAATTCTAGAATCCACATTGCTTGGAAAGGTATAGGTGAAAGTGTTATATGTAGGTTCAACATATTTTTATGACACAACATGTTTTGAAACCGTGATGGTCTTGAACCGTGCTTATACTAGTACCAAGATGGATGACCTCTTCGGAAATCTGGTTCGGGGGAGTCAAAAGTAGACAATACTGTGCCAGGTAGTTTAAGGGTTGTTACAAATGGTATAAGAGCAAGCATGGAATAAGAGCCGCTTCCAAGCCGGAAGTGTTACCCAACGAGGACGTTGGGGCCCATGGGGGTGATTGTGATGACCGCTGTGGGTGGGTGTGAAACATTGACGAGCTACCACACTGGCATATTACGGGTATCATGATACCACATCGCTTAAGGAAGGTGAACGTGAAAGTGTTATATAAGTTCAATACCTTTCAATGACACGCCGCTTTTTTAAGTCGCGATGACGTGAACCCATCATAACATCACAGAACATGTGGTACGTATAAGAGCCGCTTCCCAGCCTAAAGTATGGCCAACATTGACGTTTGGCCCCATGGCGGTGATTGTGATGACCTTTGTGAGTATGTGTGAGACACTGACGAGCTACTACACTAGTAGATTAAGGGTGTTATGATCCCACATCACCTAAGGAAGATGAAGGTGAAAGTGCTACATGTAGGGTCAACACCCTTCATGACACAACACGTTTAAAGCCATGATGGGCGTGAACCCATCAAAATTCCACAATTAAGCGTGCTTATGCGAAAGTAGTACCAGAATAGATGAATTATTCAAGACTGGGAAGTCTAGTTCGAAGAAGCAAAAAGCGAGGTAGGGTGAGGGTTGTTAATTCAAGCCCAAGAGTGGGCAAATGGGTTTTTTTTGTTTGCTTTACCATTCAAAAATAAAAATAAAAATAAAAATAAAAATAAAAAAAAAAACTGTGTCATTTTTCACCTTCCGCATCATTCGTAAATGACAGTCTTGGTTCGTGCACGTAGTATGTCTTTTTATTTATTTATTTATTTTTTATTATTAGTATTATCTCTTTTTACACTTCTTATAAGAATTTAACATAATTGGAGTCGAGAAGGATATAGCCAGCTAAGGCATTCATGAGAAATTCTACAATATCCTGGAGAATTTTGACAAGTAGTATCTCTCTCAATCAAAGCTCTCAGTTTTCTTCAACAAATAGAGAAGTAGAGTGTTTCAAGATAAATACTGTGAAGCTTTGATTGAGAGAGCACCACTTGTCAAAATACTCCCAAACTATTGTAGAATTTCTTGTCAGTTCATTTACTTACTACTACTCTTGCCGTCCTTAAAATTTCTCCATTTTAAAATTATGTCATTCTTTTCTTATTTTCTTTCAAAATATTTTGCACTCTCTTTATTCAAACAAATTCTTTTTTTTCTTTTTTTTTTTTTTTTTGCTTTTTTTCATTTTTGGGCAAGTGTAATGTCAGCATCACTTGAGAGTAGTTTCCAATGGTGTGGTATATCTTCAAAAGGTATATCTTTTTAACAAATAATTTATATCCTAGAGGACAATAATCTAATCACCAACAAGAAAACCAAGTGTATAGAAGTTATAGTTTCTCTATTTAAATTTAAATTATCACTATAAACTATCAACTCCATAAATGACATCATATCTTTTCGTTTTTTTTCTGTTTTTGGGTAAGTGTAGTGTCAGTATCACTTGAGAGTAGTTTCCAATGTTGTGGTATACTACACCGAAGAGAAATCATTATGCGCTAGCCAATATACTATGTTATGGCACATGCTGCCACTACTATGTCATGGCACATGCTGCCACTTTTGCAAGATGCAATTTGTAAATTTAGGACAGTTCATAAATCTAGAAAATAGTATTCAAAAAGAGAAAACCAGCCCATTCCTTCAACAGCTTCTCCCTTCTGCACTACCTATCCACTTTGAGATTCTCTCTCCCTCTAAGGGATCACCATAATTTTAAGTTGGAGTTTCAACTTGAAAATGGAAAGATTAAGGTTCATCTTTCTATAATCCACACACTATGTTGCTAATTTTAAAAAGTTGTACGGCAGGAATTCTTTCCAATTCACGATAGTAATGGTGTTATATGTCTTATTATATTATGTAGAACATAAACTGCATAAAAGATGTCGTCAACATCATATATATTAAACATGATCCTTTTATAGTCACAGCTCCATCATACATTGTATATACTCATACACACAAAAATACGGCAACAACATAAGAAACTGACAATGGCCACTGTAGTAAAGACTATTAAGTTAAAATAGAAGTGTAAAAAAATTGCCACATAGGAGTCACTAACAGGAAGTTGCAATTAGTCTAACAGTATTAGATCACTCACATTCAAGATCACATAGGAGTCCCCGGTAAAAAATTTTCCATGAGAGGACTTTGGAACTGGTACAGGCCGAAAGTTCTCAATGCGCCATATGTCGATTCCGCTATATAACGTAAAGGAGAAAAACAGGCATGAAATGAAGTTCAAAACCAAAGAATAATATACCCCTGATAATTGGAACAGTAATAGAAGCAGTAATTGTTCTAGCAGTTGTTCTCTCTCTTTTTCTAACCATTAGCCTTGTATACCCTTCTTTTGTTGAAACTGTTTAAGTACATCAGAAAACATTTGTCATATGAGGAGATACTGATATTGAAAGGATAAACAACTCCTACTTCAACATGCTAAATTTAAGAGAAAGGATACGCCTTTTGTCCAGCTCCCTGGAAAGCTGGGTCCAAATCTCTCATTGAAACAGCCATACTGTTTTCTAGCTTTCTCTGTTTAACTCTGCAACTGTCGTCTGGAAACTGGAAAGAAGTCCCTGAAGATAAGTGGCACCATGAAATGATTATGTAAGTGAAAAACAAAGAAAGACTTTACTATAGGACACCCCAAAAATATATGTACAAATACATCATAAGAAGGAGAGTTAATCAAACATCTCTTGGCAGCTAGGCCCTATGACAAGATGCTAACTTAGAGATTTATTATCAATGATATATTTTGTGAAGAGATGGGCATGGCTATTAAACCATAAATTAAGAAATAAAAGGTCTGAAAACATAGAAGTGTACAAAAAAATTCCGCTTGGTTTATTATTTGAAAATTGTTTTATGAAAACTTAATATTCTCACTATCTAGCTCGCTTCTAACATAATGGCCCATCAATTTAAGGGGATCCTTGTAGAACACCCAAGCATCCATCTGCAATTATTGTAGAACTAAAGTGAGCAGATTTGATCAATAAATCTGGCCATTGACATACTGCATATAAAACCATGTAATTTTTTTAACAATTCAGCCCAAGTACAGGAACTTCTTCCTATGAGTTGAACCTGTTTCGTAGTAAAACTGAAGGGACCTCTCTATGCAGAGAAGCCTACATGCAACACGTGTCTCATAATAAAAAATAAATAAATAAAAGCTCATCTAAAATTTTCTCCATAGGCAATGCTTCTAAAACATTTTGTAAATGAGTTTGGTACCTCGTAACAAAGTTCAGGATCAGGCAAGGGAGGAGCCAGGATTTCAATTTAGGGGGTGTAGTGCGAAAAAAAAAAACAAAAAAAAAATTAAACAAAGAAAAGAAGAATTTTAGGTACTAGAAGAATGACATTACTTTAGAAAGAAAAATAATAGAGCAGAGAAGGAAAATTTTAATTTTTTTTATGGAAATTAAAGGAATTTATAGAGAGAAAGAGGAAAATAAGGAAAAATTAAAGAGAGTTTTAGAAACTACAATAATTTTAGGGGGCATTATACACAAATTTCCATATATATGTAAAAAAGAAAATAACTATAATAATATATTGGGCGGGCCAAGTCAGGAGCAAATCTATTGCAACAAAGTTCAAGATCAGGGGCAGAGCCAGGATTTCAATTTAGGGTTATAGTGCAAAAAAAAAAAGAAGAAGAAGAAGAAGAAGAAGAATTTTAGGTAATAGAAGAATGACATTAAATTTTTTTTTAAGGAAATTAAGGAATTTAAAGAGAGGAAAAGGAAAATAAGGAAAAATTAAAGATATTTTAGAAACTAAAATAATTTTAGGGGCATTATTATACACAAATTTCCATATGTGTAATAAATTTAAGAAAATAACTATAATAATATAGTGGGCATGTGCCCCCTTTGGGCATGATCTGGCTCCGTCCTGCGATCAAGTTCCCCTACAAAATGTAGGTTTGTTTTGAAACTAAATTCCCTCTTTAAGTTACCATATTTTCTGGGTTGTGATTGTCACTTCCATTCCCGTGTTGCCTCATTCCATGGTTAAGTTGATTCTATACATAACTTCCAACAGTAGAGATAAATATCATGTGAGTCGGCTAAATGAACAATTAATACTAGTTATAACCATATTTTTTTCCCTATTCAATCTGACCATACGATCCACAGCAACTAACAAAAGGAGCTAAATTTTCACATGCCACCGAGAATGCAATTGCAGGGACAGGTCAACAAAGCTTAGCCTCCAAAAACCTCACCTGACTCATTCCTCTAATTACCTCTTCAACCGATAGGGACGTATTGTGATTTGTACAATTGTACTGATAAAGAATTCGATTAAACTAAATAAGAAGCTAAAGGACACTGAAGATAGTTCAAATTAGTAGAATTTTTAAATAAAACACGAAGACTAAAAAGAATTTGAAAAAGAAAAATTAAGAGAGAGAGAGGAGAGCTATAGCAATAATATGTTTTACACGGGCAAAGAGGTGGAAAGAACTTTGCTTCATTCACATACCAATGAAAAAGCTAATGGGAAATTTATTAAACTTTATAAACAAACAACTCTTCCACATTAATAAGAACAAAATAAACACAATGTCGCAAAAAGAAAATTACATATATATATATATATATATATATTTTGTATACACACACATTATATTAATAGTTCCTGCGATCTTGAAACTCTAAAATTGCTTAAACATATTACAGATTTTAGCGCAATTCACAAAGCATCGCAATTACAACGTCCGTAAATTATATTATAAGTTTTACATCAAATCCCAACACATCAAAATTATAATATAAAGCATGAATATGTATGTGAATTTCACATCAGCAAATCGAGCTACATTGTTATGC
>JAOTQH010283727.1:0-10085 GCA_025631255.1 Cornus kousa
CCATTACAGACAGGTTTTGATGACAAAAGAATTCGGGTGACAAATATATATATATATATATATATATATATTTCAAGTAAATTAAAATCTTTATATAATATGGTGTTAAATTTAGGCATTTCAATCATTTTAAAGTAATAATATAATAAAATTGGAAAATTGAACATGTTTTTATTTTTATTTTTTTATGCACATATCCTTTTAAATGTGTTTGAAAGGAATATTATACCTATTTTTGAAGCGTTTTGAAAAAAATGAACTTTTTTCGGTCAGAAATATATTGAATGCAGTAGACATATCAATGCCTATCCAATGAAAACGTGTAGCCTAATATTGAAAAATGCTGACAAGTTAATATGCTATATTTTGATTGAGTGGGTCCCATGAATTCTAACCCTTTAGAAACAAAACATATGTCAATCATACAAGAGATGCAATAAAACTAGCTAGAACATACATTTGTGTATAGATTTAACAAAGCTTTATCCAACTGTATGCTCGTTTATTTATAGGCTCACTTCGAGTTGGATTTGGAACAGTGATAGTTCAAAAAAATAAAATTGGCTTTGTATTCAGGCTCCTTTAGTAAATTATTGTATTTTTATTTTATACTTTCAGAAATTTAAAAAATAAAAACAAATATAAACTAATCCTATAATGAGTTAATGGTCACGAACACATAAGGGTCTATATTCACAAATAAAAATAAGTCTACACAAACTCATATTAACTAACTCAATATTATTTGGGATCAGCTCGTTTATTAAATGAGCTTAGAAATTGAGATCAAGTTCAGCTCCTTTGCTTAATGAATGAGCCCTGAACAAACAAGTCCAATTCGTTTGAGATCAAGTTCAGCTCATTTGCTTAATGAATGAGCCCTGAACAAACAAGCCCGATTCGTTTGCAAACCTAATTTAAATAGACCAATCCCATTCTAAGTGTTTTGGGCTGGCTCAAGAACTCTAGCCTTGCTTATGTATATTAATCATATCTAGGAATTGCGAGCACTTCTACCAGTTGTCATGTTCATATCGATACTTCATATACATGTGTCCGACACCTCGTGGCCATGTCTAAAATTTAAAAGTTATTTTTATTATTTGACACATCTAGTACACTTGGTCAACAAATACATGTCACGCCGTTGAAATTATACTACGAAAATATATAAAATGTCCAACCTCTTTCTCTTACAAGATTGACATCAATTACATCTCAAAGAATGTAATGAACAAAAATATAGCTATAATAACAAGATAGGAAAGTAATATCATATATAATATAATATATTCTTTCTAAAATTCTAATAATTTCATTTTTTAACTTATACAACTTTAGTATAGAAATTATAAATTAATTAACTTTTAATAATTGTCTTACTTAATATATACAAAAATGAAAATTCATATTTATATTATCTATGTTCAAATCGTGTGTCCGTGTCCTCCTTTATAAAATTTGATGTGTCTACGTATTTGTGTTGTATATTCGTGTCATGTATTCGTGTCTATGCTTCTTGCTTATGTTAACCGTACTTTGCCCTTTCCAGCCCTTGGAATTGGTCCCTTTTGTCTCCATCTTTGTAATTGTAATGATAGAACACCATCTCAGTTGGAACTTGGAAGTACTAATGCCCATTAACCACCAAAGAGTAAGGGTAAGTGGTATGCCTTAATTGGGACTCTGCTAGACATGGCAGTTTGGCTCTTCTTCTAGCTAGTCCGTGGGTGTGAAAATGCTCAAGTTTTTTCCTCTGCTGAGGCCAAATGTTTAGAGAATATGTTACATCAATAGTAAATGAATAACTTGAATGGCTTAAGCCATTTTTAATTTATTTTTTTTAAAAAATAAAACATAAAAAATCATGACTAAGTAATTAGTATCAGTTTGGCCATCATTCCACACTAATATGTTTGACATCGACAGAGAGATCAAAGATACCTCATAGACCAATACAGAAAGTCAGCTAGGAATGTTTCAAAACTAAGGGTTGGCGTTGACATTGAAACAGTTAGCATATGTTCCATTATATTTTCACATTAAAACTGGAATATCAGTGTTAATCCTTTACTCTGCTATTGGCTTCTTTTTTGTAAAAGAAAATATTTGATTTTTGAAATTAACACTCCATCCCATAAAATATGGTTACTAGTAGTGTTCGAGCCCAGTTATGAGTAATACTGTGAATGTTCAAGCTTGCTAGGAGTAATTTGACATCAAACATACAGCTTCATCAATGACAACACTAATAAAAGTAATTTGTACACATTTAGAGCCATTGGTGCAGTCAACAAAACAAGAAATGAAGCTTATTCGCCAAACATAAATCGCACAATACAACCAAGATGTTCTTCGTGTCCTATCTAACATCCGAAATCATGATGCCTAATTGCTGTTACTGAGACAACTGCATGCTAAAATTTCATGCTAATAGAGATGCAGTTTGCAATACAGAATGTGGAATAAAGAGTGCATTGTAGCTTACTCAACATCAAATCCCTTAAAGTATGTGGTTAACAACCTTAAAAACCGAGTGATTCAAGAAGGGAAGCGGGAAAGATCACGAGTATTACATGTTCTCATTTTCTTCATGCATCCTCATTCAAAAAGGGCGGTAAACTGTGTGAAAATAGATGGTGCATTCTTTAAGTGCTGGAGACGATGATATATGCTCATCAAACGCCTTCATCGCATGTTCAAATATCAAACATTAAGTGTATGCTATGCTAATCAAGGACAGCATATACAGGTTGATGGCCAAAACTAACTAATCAGCCTACAAAAACTGAAAAGGGGTGGGCATGCCTGAAGGACATGTATAAATTCTTATGAAACTTAAGAGGCAGCAACATGACCATCTACAAGTAGCACCTAATATGAACTTTGATTAGGAATCAACCAACCTGAACAGCAAATGAAGAGCCTGACTAAATGCAAGCAACAACTTGGTTTTCGATCCATTGTTTATTGGACTGATAAGAAAAAAATGTATCAGATGTTAATATGAATATAATTAATCATTAATCTGAATGAGATAGGGTTAGGGGTCCTCTACCAAAGAGACCGAAAACTTTTTATATGGTATTAATACATTCAACAGACCTAAAAAAATATTGCTGCACCACCAAATCGTTTGACATGTTGAACCGGGGTTCTAATTTTATAAGAAGTACATGTACTTGGTGCAATCATAGATCAATCTCATCAACCTACCAAGAATAGGGTTGTTTCAAAACCAAAACTGGTGCTTCCATTGGCTCTACTCCAAAATTTTGATTCAGTTGACAATCTCTCACCAATAGTGGAAAACTTTGGGTGCAAGCTCTAATAGACGATCCAAAGCATCTGGCGAAAACTTTCTTGCGAAAAGAAAGCAAATAGAAGTTGGCCTGTCATTGTAACTGCATGTTGAACCTTCAATAATGTTCTTAAAAAATTCCTCTGTAACATCATCCTTCCCGAATGTAGCAGGGTGCGGACCACCCCTAGACCAGTCCACCCAAGTGAGGGTCCTGTTCGCCAAGAGATGAGGAGATTGCATGCTCAGCATGGTCGGGAAATAGTGCTCGTCCACATAACAATCTGGCTTGCAGAACTGTTCAAATTTGGGGTAAAAATAGCTATCTTGAATGATGTCAACAGCTAGTTTTCGATTAACTTCAAACCACTGGGACCCTTTACGCCACTCGGTGAGGTTGACCTCAGGTGCCATGTTCTTGTTATAACGCCCTCTTCCATAAGGTCCAGGTTCATCCATTGCACCTATAAAGCTGTGCTTGGATTTTGAAATGTGGCGATAAACGAGTTTAAAGTCCTGAACAGGAATGCATGCCTCGGACACGAGGATGAACCATTCATTGGAGATATCAAGCAATGCATTAGCTAGTAGCCTTCTTTCAGCATTGCACATACTCATCATTCCCCACTCTGCCACCTAAACGGAAACAAATTACAACAATAACAACAATGACAGTATCCAATCAAAGATGAATGCAGATAAAAAGGAATGCTGAAGGGTAATTGGGGATTCAAAAAATGAAGAAGAAATAGCCAGTAAATTATCACAATCTCCTAAGTATCTTACATTACCTACCATTATGTTAAGTACATTAGCTTCTCCACCCCCAAGTTGAAGGTTGAGAATTCGGGCAACAAATGGAACTAGTGTGTATATTTGTGTGTGCAAACGTGATTTCTCAACCTCTCAAATTTCAAAAGTAAATGACCCCATGAAATTGATATAAAGTGACAGTTATGATGTGTTAAATTCTTCAATCAAATTAGTGAGTAAATAAAGAAACTTTTCCTGAAAAGTTACATTTTCAAATTGTAGCTTTACAAGTCCAAAGGTAAACATTGTTTTTCCTATAATGGTTATTTAGATTGGCATATCATACTTTTAGTTCCTCATATAATTTTTGTTTATATACAAGTAAGTTCGATAATGCTTTCAAAAGTCATAGTAAGCATCAATACTATCCATTTGGTTTCATATTGGCATATAATTATGTGAGAAACTGGGTGGACTGAATCAAAACCATAACCCCTGCCCTCCCTCATAAATGCCATAAAACGGCTTATAAATTCGCAGTAAAAAGATCGAGTCTCATTTCCTATATACAAGAGTTAAGTGAAAGTAAACATAATTCATCATTGCATCTAAATAAGTTTAGCATTATGTTCCAAGCACTTCAATGTGCTTTTAAACTTTATATAGCCAATATGCATAGTCTAGGACCATAAGTTACGTTAAACCACACACAAGTATGTATACTCTTGGTTGAGAATCTCAACCCAAGAAAATTTCCGTCTTCCCCTTCCATTATCACTACCCTCAACATCAACTATAATTTTCTTCGTCTGTCATGCGATTTTGGCAGATTAGAACTCATTTTTGTATTGAAATTTGGACTCACGGTCATGGCATACACAGTTTGCATCATAATTATCACAAGTTCAGTTTGGTTTTCTGGGACTCCTTTGATTTGAAAACAAATGTTGTTGCTCACAAACACAATTCATAATCCTCTAGGTATTCCTATATCCATGTAGCTCACAACCACCAAAGAAATGCTTTGTTTATTCCTATATCAATTAAACAACTTCCCCATTCTAAATTAAGATGTATGCATATAAATGACAACATATGATCAAAATTATCTATAGCAACTTCCTTGTTCTACATTAGCTGAAAACATTAGGCACGAAAAAGCATTCCATTAAAAATAAAATAAAATAAAATGAACATGATAAGCAGTAAAAATTTGAATACATAAAACAGTAACTTGTAGAACATTCAATTGCATGAAATTTGAAAGAAAAAGGGAAGATGATTATTGCTGATACCTGACTAGGAATTTGCCTCCCATAGAAAGCCGACGAAGGTGGAAAATCTGGAATATAAGATGGAAGCGAATGAATGTAGACTGAATAATGCCCATTGTGCCCCTTGAAGAACTTATCCCAAAGAGGTGCCAGTGGCAATGGTCCCCTAGTCAAGAACATGAATGCAATTTTGCCAGTTCTCTTAAATGGATAAGCTTTCCTCCGAGGAGCAAATGAGGCCCTCCAATATAGCTCGGCGTCATTCATGGTGTGCTTCAAGCTTGTTGGAGGCCTAATCCATTTCTTTATGGTATTTACCTCTTCAATACATGTCTGCACACTGGTCTGTACGAATGGGACGACTACATTCTGTTCTCCAAAATACCGGATCATATACATACTACCGATTGAAAATACAATACTTGCACCCAAAAACATCAATAGGGACTGCAGGATTCTTAGTGGCAAAAACCTAGAATGGCTTGCTCTAAGCAAAGTGGCAGCATCCTTGAGGTCCCCCATTTTCATTTCCCTTGATTTCATTTTCACCTAAATTTGTCTCAAATTCAATACAAATGTCGTTTATTCAAACAATTTTCAAATGAAACAAACTCAATTCCCTCCAATTGGTGAAACCTAGGCTCTTCTGAACTAGCATTCCACAATGTGAATGGTTAGGGTTGGTATTTCACCAAAAAAAGCCTATATTTGATTCAGAAGTGCTTCTTCAACCAAAAAAGCCATTTTATGTATCCCATTCACAAAGATTAGTGCCAATTTCTGGAAAAAAAAAACAATTCAATTTCTTCATTCACCAGATGGGTATTATTCAAATATGAAGATATTTCAATTTGAACAGGAATGGAAAGATTTAGAATAAACCCAAAAAAATATTTTTTTGAAAAAAGGAAAAAGTAGTTCTCAACCAGATCATAAATGAGGTGGGTGTGTTCCTTACCATGTGAAGATTTGCCAAACATGGAAGAAGCTGTCGGGACACTAATCCAAAAATGGAAGTTGTCATTGAAATGGAGAATTTTCCGGCAGAGATTTTCCAGGAAAAAAGGGGACAAGAGGGGACATTAATTTTGTGAGAGAAAAAAGAGCAGAGAAAAGGGTGGAGGTTATTTGATGTAAGAGCATATGGTGTTATTTATAGTGTGCGCGTAAAGATGGGTTGTAATTAAGGACGACTTTATGAAGAATTCATGAAGTTTTTGCGACTAACTGATGCGTTTCATACAGTTTTTTTCGGTTCTTAAATTGCGCCCGCTTTTGGCACGCGTAGGAACAGTTTGGTGAGACAGAGGAAGAGAGAGCGTGCGAGTGTGTGTTTTTAATAGAGTAGGCTTCCTTTTCTCTATAGTGTTCAGTTAATTACCAGAAAATTGAAAGTATATCATGTGTAATATTTTGGGGGGAGGGGGATAAAAAAAATTAAAAACGAATCGTATTATATAATTAATGAAATACATTTTACATCTAAATAAACGGAAGGTATGGTTTGGATTGGATCCATTCTGAAACCAAAGCAGTAGTAATGGTTCTAAAAAAAATTAAAAACAAATCTAATAATAAAATCAATGAAACTGAATCAAATGGAACAGTAAGAAAAGAGTTATGTTAGGGTTATGTCTATTTGAATGTAAAATATTTTTTTATTTTTTGATATTTGGTTGTCATAAGATATAAAAATATATTAAAACCTAACAAAAATAGTGTATCCATCAATTTTTTATAAGTTATTTCTCACCCTCAATATTTTACCTGAAAATCAAAACAAACAAAAAAGGAAAAATTTATCAAATATAAATATAACAAAAATACAATCAGAACTGGTTTGACCCATTTTTTATTGGATTAACAGCATCTTTTATTTCATCTCTATTATAACACAATTTTCTGCTTGTGCCCTTGTTCAATAGTACACCATCTGATCTTATACAAAATTACAAATTAAAGGCTTCTAGTACATTGTATACATCTGTGACCACTATCCCTATAAATATCAGAATATGTGTGTGGTCATTACAAAAAAAAAAAAAAAAATTGGAATTGAGATCTATCAATAGTGTTTTGAGGGTTTGGTTTTGCTCTCTTTCTTCTCAAAGTGAAGAATATGTGATTGATATGAAGAACCATTGCTTGAATCATAAAATTCTTCCGGTTTGTGCTTTAAAAAAAAAGGTTCTTGCCTATCTCTGGTCCAACTTAGAATAACTTAGGATTGCTACAGTGAGAATGATGATTACTTTGGAAGTGGAGGCGGGTATTTTAATAATATGATTTTTGTTTGTATATATATATATATATATATATATATATGTATTTATATTTGTACAACTATGGTGGAACCTAAATTTTGTTTTAGAAAGATCTTGTTTTTGGAAGTAATTTTTTTAGAAAGCTTGAATCCTAAAGCTAATTTTGTATGTATGTATGGGCAAGTGTGTTATAGTATATGGAAAGAAAGATGTGGTTAACCTGATTAAAATGAATCAAAATTATCAATTAGGTTTTGGTTCTATTTTTGTTATATTTTATATTTTATAAAATTTAATTTTATTAAGTCTATTGAGAATCCTTACTCACGGGATTAGGCAAGTATTGTTCGATTATATATAGGAAAAAGAATGTACAAACACTATTGGACCAAAATATTTACAGAGCCCAAAGCTCATTACAAAATAAAGCCTTAATAAGGCTTGGCCCAAGTCCAAAAGACAACCCAAAGGGTAACAACTATGCCATTACAATTCCAACTGCTATATTAGCAGTTAGTAACAGTCCGGTCTTCTCTGCATTTAACAGCAATGGTCAAACAGTTCTGCAAGTGTTTGAACATTCCGCAGTCGTCGGAGTCAATCTGGTGGCACCGGTGGTGGTCGGACGAAAGAGCCAGGGAGCTCCCATTCCACTGCAATATTTCTGGCATTATTTGTATCTTTAACAGAGCAGCACATTAGCTTCTTACGGACAGAGGTGGTGATTTGATTAAGCATAACATTTTCCATCCAAATATTGTAAACAAGAGCGCGAGGCATAATTTTCTGTCGAGAAGTTCGCTTTCTCAATCAATAATTGACATGCTCGTGAGGTGAATTCACTCGAAGAGGATGGGCAGGTCAGCAGGTGTAAACGCGCACAACGTGCTTGTATAAAGTTCCAAATGGGGGTAGATGCCTGTGGGTGAAGGTTACCATTTGATTTTGTCATGAAGGTATTAAACTTTAATTTAGATAGATCATTATTTAGGCATAAATGGGGATTTTGCATTTGGTTATTTGATAAAAAATTATTTAATCTGTTTATATATGTCTTATGATCTCATCTGCGTGAAAAGGGGTAAAAAAAAAAAAAGAAGTCTTTTAGTTATATATATATATATATCAATTTAAAGAGTATTTTGGTATATATTTAAGATCATTTTATGAAAGCAATAAAGTTATGAATTCATGCCCCCAACTGTCTAGAATTAGGAATATATATACGGAGTATATGATTAAAATAAAGCGTTAGATACAGACTGAAATGGCATCCATATTGGAGTTCAATTACTTTTTTTAAAGTGTTATGAATTATTTTCTCCAATTTTAGTGTATTGTATTATGGCCGACACTTGTCTGATTCTCGATCAAAAACTTTTTCTAAGTGCTTTGCATTATTTTCTCCTATGTAAATGTATTGTATTATGGGCGGCATTTTGAGTAGCTCTACAAAAACTTCTGAATATTACTGTCGACCCTGTTTGTATTGCACTTGGTTTGAATTTAATTAGTTGCAAAACCCATTTTGATCATCATATTGCTCAATCTTTTACAAACTTACCCATCTCTTTCTTCCTTTTATTGCTTTAGTTTCATAAACGATCCATGGAGGTTGCGGGGATTTTTCTCGGGCCAATCATTGAGATGGTGCTTGACAAGTTGAACTCTCTCGCGGTGTCAAACTATGCCTGTCGAGAGAAAATTGATGGTCAGTTGAAAAAGTTGGAGAAAATGTTGCCAGATATTCGTTCTGTTCTTGTTGATGCAGAGGAGAAGCAAATGACAAATGATCGAGTCAAATCGTGGATGGAGGATCTTAGCAACTTGGCGTACGATTTGGATGATTTGCTCGACCAATTAAATACCAAAGCTTTACGACTTGAGCTGATTATTCTAGAATCTCAAGCTAGCAGCAGTACTAGTAAGGTATGAAAACTCATTCCAACTTGTTGCATATGATTCACTCCTCCTGATGTTGTTAAAGCTTGATCACAAATATGATCGCCAGAGTAGAGGAATTCACCACTGGATTAGAAGATATTGAAACTCGAAAGAATAGTCTGGATTTGATAGAGAATGTTGGAGGGATAAGGTTCAACATAGTAAGGGAAAGACAGGAAACGGCTTCTTTGATAGAAGAATCTCAAGTTTACGGCAGAGAAAATGATAAAGAGGCTATACTTCAATTGTTTTTGAGTGATGATGCTAGTGTTGACAAAGTTTCTATCGTTCCCATTGTGAGCATGGGAGGTATTGGTAAGACAACTCTTGCTCAACTGGTCTATGATGATAAATGACTAAAGGTGTTACCTAAGAATTGACTCTAGAGGGGGGGTGAATAAAGTCAATGGCCAATTTTCGCAATTTATAGATTTACAATTTCTAATCAACAACTTAACCAATTATGCAATAATCAAGATATGAAAGTAAACAATTAATAGCACAATTGTAAAAGAGATAAGGGAAGAGAAATTGCAAACAATGACTCGG
>JAOTQH010283738.1:0-10084 GCA_025631255.1 Cornus kousa
GCGTATCGGGTCACTGTATGGATTGCAGTTAGATTAGAACTTGCTCGTGGGCCTGACCCACCCTTTTATTATTTTTACAGGTGTTCGTCAGTTCTAGGCTATAGAGCTTGATCGTGCTGAGCAGATACAGTTATTCACTCCACCGATGGCGTAGGATTTTATTTCATGTTAAGACTAAAGTCTTGTTTCCAGTCTTTTGAGTACAGTTGGATATGTTAGGGGTCCACCAGATGGATTCCCGAGTTGTATTAGAAATGGAGAATTTGGATGTATCGGAATAATTATTTATTAATAAAATTTTATTCTGAGGTTTTCAATTATTGAAATATCATTTTAGTTTTCTTTTCAGCAAAATTTGATTCATTCCTGTTTTCTAAATTGTATTCTGTGTTCGTTAATTGCTAATTGGTTTGATATCCTCGGGTATTCAGGCGTGGGCCTGGCCAACCCGCATCCGGAGATCCGGAGGTATCACATTGATACAATTTAATAGTTAAACTTTTAATTGAGAAATTTCTCTACCTTTAGTATCCTCAATTCAGCAAAGGGGATTGTTCCCTTCAAGACCTGATGTGATCAACAAGCATAGTTCACATGAATTCCTGACCAACTCTTCCTTTTTTTCTTTTTTTTTTCCTCTCCTCTACCCGTTGTTTCTCTCCCTTCTGTTATACACTCTGTGGGTTAATGATAAACCCACCGACTGCTATAAGAAAAAGCCTCTTCCAGAAGCTTTTAAATAAAATATTATCTTATTATTTGGCACAACAAACAAACAACTTCTCAAATGAGCCTTGGAATTTAAATATATTTCATTTATATCTAGCCATACGTATAGGTGTGTTTGGTGTGTTAAGCTGGTAGCATACCATCCCTCCTAAGGAGTTGTCATGTGATTATTCAAAAAGTAGTCAACAAAGCTTTTACTAGAAACTTTGTATCTTATCCACAAAAATAATATAATATCTACACACTTTTAGCTAAAATGCATCATCATTCCAATACAATATAGCTACATAAAGAGCTATTCCCAGAGGCTTCCACACAATTCATTAATTCCATACACAATCACTTGGTAACACCTTCACTAATACCCACGTACCACATATTGTACCAAAAGAATTAATATTATTATTTATTTTCCTTTCTACTACTCCAGCATTCTACAGTTCAGCCCACAAATTGTATTAAACTCAAAATCCAATTCTTTAAAAACTAGATCTGAAGATAAGCTACACTACTAAAATTTAAGAATAGAAAAAAAAAAAATTGTGACTAATATAGCAAATAAAAATTAAATAATCCAAATAAAATTCGGGATCTGACAGTTTATCACATCTGACGCAAAGGCGCGCGACTGATCAAAGGGCCTCACCTAAGTCCCTTCTAGGAGCATGAGTTATGCCGGTAGGCGCCTTACTCCTCAGGCGCGCGCCTTCGGTGTTTTTAACAACTATGGTCGACGGTGAGGGGTGGTCAAAGCTCCATACACAGAATTTGAGAAGTTATGGTGGTAAGGGAGTTTGGGTTTCAGATTCTATGATTTGGAGATGAAGAGGTTAATTTTGTCTATTAAAATGCTTTGAGAAGGTTAATATGGTAAATTCATAATTCAAATTAGTCAATTCATAAGTCAAATGGCAATAAGGTACTTTTGCCGTAGTTTGGGGTGTCATTGTTCAATTTACTAAACTTGAGAGTGTCATTATTAAAAAGTGCTCAAATTGTAGATGGTTGTCTTTAACTTAAACTTGGGGGTGTCAGTGCATTTTATCGAAAATTATAAGAGGGGTGTTGCTGATTTAGTGAATACCGAAGGGGTGTAAAACTTTAAAAACAAAGGCGAGACCTTTTGCGCAATACTATATTGAAATAATATAATATAGGGTTTGTAAGGTGGGCCTAGAGAATACCAAAATAAAAAAATAAAATAAAAAAACAATGTACTTGTCTACTCTTTTTCCTTCCCCACTCTCTCTCCCTTTCCTTTTTTCCCTTTCGTTCTTTCCTATCTCCAAATGGAATATAACAACCATATCCTCATATTTACAGATTCAACATTAAGGTAATAATAAAAATTGAAGTTGCATTTCACTATACTAATATCTAACTAAGGTTTAGTAGTGGTTTATACCCAAACTATTGCGGAATAAGCAGAAATATATTTAAGACATTAAGAAGACAACATCAAATTTTATTCTTAAGTTTAAAACAATTTTTTTTCCCTAGTTGGTACTCACACATACTGTTTCAACTGAGGTTAGAACCCTTGACCTCTCTTTTTGAAGTGGGGATCTTGTACCGCTAGGCCATAGACCTGTTGGTGAGTAATACAACAATGAATATAATAAATATATTAACTATAATAAAAATTAAGGAACAACAATAATAATAAACTAAAAGGAAAGAACTGGCCGAATAATACGAGGCATGCAAGTATTGTCGTAAAGTCGTATGCCGTATGGCCTCCCTATGTGCAGGTGATAACGGTCCAATATGACTCCAAGAAACAACCTATATCTGCCAGTGGTCTTCTCCAGGCATGTTTGAAGAGAGACAATGTTGTACTAATCTTGTCTTCAAAGTTACCTCAAATATAATATAAAATACTCTCAATAATCAAATAGAAAAAGGAGATAAATAGATAGTTTTATAAGAACAAGATCATAGCGTTACACTACACTAGAGTCTCTCAAGTGTGCACCCCACAATATAGTACAAAGTCTTTTTATAACTATAAGACTTGTAACTCTTTTGTACCGTCAATACAGAATTTATAATAAAATTATAATACTAATAAATATAATAATAATAATAATAATAATAATAATAATAATAATAATAATAATAATAATAACGTTTATGATTTTTATTAAATAATAGTAACACAAACATCACATTTGGAGAGGAAATGAAAGAAAATAATAGCATAAGTTACAATATGTTGTTTTTTTTTTTTTTTTTTTTTACGATGGCAGAGTCAGGCCACTTAGGGCATCCATAATTCACAATTGAGCATAAGCAGTCCCCTCGATTCACATGCACCAGGCAATTACCAAAAAAATTTGCTGAGAATGGCCCCGAGGGGATTCGAATTCCCAACCTCCAAGATGTGTGGTGAGAGAGTCTTTGTGAATTAGGTTATTCTTTTAGCGTTAGTTACAAATTTACAAAAACCAATGTTAGTTATTATTATTATTATTATTGTTATTATTATTATTATTATTATTTTAGAAGTTTAAGCAACTGACATATATATGAAAATAATTACAGAGTGGGTCATTTAGCTAAACAACCCAATGAAAGGGATTGGTAACAACCTATTACAGGTAAACAAGAGGGACAAGCCCAACCCAAGAACTTAAACAAATAACCATAATTAACAAAATGATTATCCGTTAGTGGTAGTTCTAAGCCACTCATTCTAGTGAGCCCTAACGTAGAGGAATCTGCAGTTTTCTCTTAAATCCAGTGGTCTTTTGTGATACCTCTTGATTCTAGAGTCACGGGTGATCAAGTCCAAGTACGGATCCAAGGGATACCAAACAATTAAGTATATAAATAAGCATTTGATTGCAAAAGAAATAACTAAGAATAAATAAAAATAGCATAAAAGAAAACTAAATAACAAATCCTTAAATTTCAATAATTAATCATTCAAATAAAATATTCAAAACCTTTAATACCATTACAACTCCGGAATCCATCTAGTGGACCCTTAATGATACCCCAACTAAAATAACTAAAAATAAATATAATCCAAAACTAAAATGTAAAGAGAATCCTACGTAGAATCGGAAGAGTTATGTAGATAGTGTCTGCTCAGCACGAACAAACTTTATGTCTGAAACTGACGAACACCTGAAAAATAATAGTGGGTCAGGCCTACGAACAAGTTCTTTTTACGATAACTCAAACAGAGACCGGAGAAACTATATATCTATAGCTCACCCATGCAATAACTACAAAGTCCATAAATACATATACACACTAAAGGAACCTCACTAGACTATACTAACAAGCCTGTGGCCTAGCGGTATAAGGCTCCTACTTCCCAAAGGAAGGTCAGGGGTTCGAACCTCAGTGGAGGCAGTGTGTGTGAGTTTCCCAACTAGGAAGGAAGGAAAAAAAAAAAAAAAAAACCTCACTAGACTATAGGGTTGCCTTAACCTGAATTGTAAGCAACATGCAAAACACACATATAGTGGGCATGAATACCTAGACCTACCAAGGCACACAACTACGCTATATCTAGCTACACATCCCTGGCAATATACGCACCCAATCCACTAATCCTGAGGCTCAAGCTCATATCATGGTATATGTCTATATATATATATATATATCTCCTATCCAATATAAAATAATCCACTATGTATCATCCAACTTGTTCAGTTGACCTAACATGAATATAAGTAGGACTTAACATTTTAGTTAATCCATTCCCTTATACAAAATAAGTAGGACTTAACTGAGAAGTTAATCCATCCCTAGAGTGTCACCATCCCATATTGGTGCACTACATCCACACAATCCAATAGTTGATGTAACAATTAAAGAAATACATCAAATAATCTAGAAACAAATATAATAGCATAATATTATGCTATCACATAATAGGAATGGCTTATAATTTATTTAAGCTTCCTACACCATATATTATACAAAAACTGAATCTTAAACATGCTGATATTTTATTATACAATCAAGTAAGCATTCTCCATATACAATTTATGCTGCACATTTAATCTTAATTGCTAAAACAAAATAAAGATTAAATCCATTCATTCCTCAAAGAATTCAAATAGCATACATTGTTATATTTAAGTCTGTTTAAAATTTGTTTAAACTCATACCTAGTCCTTACTTGATGTTTAGGACCCCTCACAATAAATTAAAAATTACTTTAACGCTGTTTACAAAACTTTCTCAGATAAGGCTTGAGCTTTTGTCCTAATTGCTCGAGCTTCCTGTCCATGGCTCGAGCTTAGCTCGAGCTTTACATCAATAGCTCGAGCTTTACATCTAAGGCTCGAGCTTTTCACCTATGGCTTGAGCTTTTTTTTTAAGGCGCGAGCTTTCACCCATGGCTCGAGCACTGTATCAATGAATCAAACACTATTTACGTGATTCAACCCAAAATTTTACTGTAAACCTAATCTTTATTGTTTAAGGATTCTAAGGCATGTTTCTAGGTTCCATCAATACACAGATATGAAAATACATTATTTAAAACATGTAAAAACTCATAAAGAAATCAAATCAAATTCATGAATTTATCAATTCATACAACAAGAACAACCATGAAATATAATTTATAAAACCTATGTTCTAAATCAACTAAATTATAAATTTTAGTTTTAATTGTTCTTTAAATTACCATAAGATTATACTAGAGATATATATTCCACAGATCAAAGGAGAAGTATAGAACAAGAACTTGCCTTTAGGGATTTGATAAAAACCCCAGCCTCCTTTGTGATACCATTCGCATCTGGAACACGGGTTAATCAGGCCCAGGCCCAAACCCGAGGGAATATCAAACAATTAAAGTATTTTAAAACGAACATAGAATAGAAAATTAAGATTTTAAATAAGGAAATGAAAATAAGTATAAAATCCTCCACATGATAATTAATAATAATCCAATCCTCCAAAACCTTCAAGGTTACAACTTGGGAATCCAACTAGTAGACCCCTAAGAAAAATCTTAACTGAACTAGAAACTAAAAATAAATAAAGCTAGAATCATCAAGAAAAGTCCTACGTAAATGGATAAATGTGAGACTATCCTCAACCAGCACGATCAAGCTCTAAGGATGGAACCGTCCTGCACCTGAAAAGAATAATAGAGGAGTGGGTAACGCTCACGAGCAAATTCTAATCTAACTGCAATCCATACAGTGACCCGATACGCAGATACACCGTAGATATCTCACAATATCTATCTAGTCCATACATATATATATATCCACACTAAGGGACATTCACTGGACTATAGTAGGGGTTTCAACCTGAATAGAAGGCAACATGCGAAAACGCACCCAAAGGTGGGCATGAGTACCTAGACCTACTAGGGTACACCACAACTTATTATAGCCAGTTACGCATCCACTGCATATACGCACCCTAACCAACGAGCTTGAGACTCAATCTCATCTTGTGGTACCGTAAACATATATCTAAAGTCCATCCAAAACCAGGGTATATCATTCAATTATTTCATTAAGCTGACATACAATATACAAACTAGTTAGTCACTCAACTTATTCAGTTGATATGATTGAACTACAACCAATTAATCCATGAAGCTATTCAACTTAGTCACAACTAATCTGACTTAATCACATTTAGGATTCAATATTTTTCAATCCATTCCTTTAATCCGTTAGGTTAAGTTTAGGTGTTTTGAGCTAAACCACCCTTAGTATATCACCATCGGTGCATACAATCTTCCATATCCATGAAAATTACAACATATATATAACAATTTAGCAATTTACAGTCCAAACCAATATCCAAATAATTGTAGAAGATTGTTTAATGTTTCAGCAATTTAAATCCAAGCATTACACCATATAGTTGCAAGAAACGATTTAACAATTCAACAACTAGCATCCAGAGCATGCATAGATCAATTTTAACAAATCAAAGACTCTATCATGCATTTAAATAGGTTATATAATCCTATTACTATCTAATAAATTGCTAAAATAATTACAGAAGATTGTTTAATGTTTCAGCAATTTAAATCCAAGCATTAAACCATATAGTTGCAGGAAACGATTTAATAATTCAGCAACTAGCCTCCAAAGCATGCATAGATCAAAATTAATAAATAAATGACCTTATCATACATTTAAAACAAGTTTTATAAACACATTAAATACCATCAAATTGCTGAAATTTAATTAAACGATTAGTTTATTTTCCATTCGTTAACAGCATAGAAAGTGCCTTAATTTTATATTGTTTATCCCATTCACTTAGAGGTCAACCTTAATCATTTTAAGGACTTAATAACACCCAAAACCAACCTTGTAATCTCTCTGTGAAAACCCCAAATCATCAGAATAGTTCCCATGCTCCAAAAGTAACAAACAGTTCGTAAAAAAAAAAAATAACAGAATGAAATATTGGAGAGAACCTGCTCTAATTCTTGAAGATCAGGCTCTTTTAAGCCTGGAGTAGGCTCCAAGGGTCTTGGAGCTGGCTCTACATGTGTGGGAGCTGGCTCCCACTTTTATGGAGCCGGCTCTCACCTTTTTTGAGAGCTTCCAGCCTCCGTTTGCTTTGGTTCCGACCTTCTGCTTCATCTCCGGCCTATTTCTACCATTCAGTTGGCTTCTAAAACTAATCTTAAGAGTCTTATTAATACCTAATAGCATCCCATTAGTTCATTTACAACAATTGGAATCAGTTACAAAAATTAAATTTGCTACTGAACTGAACATGCTTTAAGAACCGAACTGAAATTAATTTGCAACAACAGTTCCATTCCAACCCCTCTGTTCCTCTTCACCACTGAACCTAAGGATCATATATCATCCCAGTAACATCTCCATGGTTCATTTATAGTAGTTGAAAACAAGTACTGGAACTAAAATTACTACAAAATTAACATGCCTTAAAGAATAAAACTGAAAATAAACATGCACGAATTGTAATAGATTTTATTTCAACACAAACAGATCATCAATAAAGCATATATTAAACATGTAAATCTTAAATACTGATTAATTAAACCCTAGAGACTATCTGGGTACTGTGATACCCCTCGGATCCGAGACACGGGTTGATCAAGCCCAGGCCTAAACCCGAGGGAATATCAAATAATTAATATTTAAAACGAACACGGAATATAAAGTGAAATAAAAATAATAATAAATAACAGCTGGATGAAACTAAATTAAAATCCTTTAACAATAAATACTTAAATCTGGTAATCTAAAACCTTCAGTAGTTTAAACAACTCGGGAATCCATCTCTAATGGACCCCTAACAAAATCCCAACTGAAATGAAACTACTTAAAGAACATCCAGAGTAAACCATGGAGAGAAGTTCTACATCGTCGAAAGAATGAGTGACCATCTCTACTCAGCATGAACAAGCTCAAACTTGGAGCTGACGTATACCTGAAAAATAGGAGTGGGTCAAGCCCACAAATAAGTTCTAACCTACTACAATCCAAGCAAAGACTCAATACACATGTACATCCTAACCAACTCAACAATAGCTAATAGTCCGTAAATATATATATATATATATATATATATATATATTCACACTAAAGGACTCTCACTGGACTATGGAGAGGGTCTCAACCTGAATAGAAGGAAACATGCAAAAACGCACCCATAGGTGGGCATGAGTACCTAGACCTAATAGGGTACACCTCAACCTCTCATATCCAGCTACGCATCCTACTGCATATAGGCTCCCTAATCGACGACTCTGAGACTCAAGCTTATATCGTGGTACCATAAAAATATATTTAAAGTCCTCTCCTATCTATTCAAACCAGTCCAGTTAGTCATTCAGCTTGTTCAGCTTCTTCGGCTTAACTTGGATAACAAGTAATCCATTTAGTCATTCAGTTTGTGCAGTTTCTTTGACTTAATTATAAGTAGGATTGATTTCATATCCATTCCCTTATTCCGTATAGGTAGGATGTAGTATTTTGAAACTAATCCGTCCCTAGTATGTCACCGTCCCATACCGGTGCATATAATCCATCCATCCAATAGTTGATAATACAATACACATAATGAATATAAATACCAACTATTCCATAAGTCCACAATCGATAATATTACGTTAAGTATAGGCATTAATTGTACCATGTTAAGCATGATAAAATCCTATAATTTAACAGGCTTATACATACAACTTTCCAAGATCCAAAAATTGACTACACAGGACATACATGTAAACCAATTTATTCCAAGTAAGCACAATAGAGTATGTAACTTCATAAGCCTAATTTTCAAGACACTAGAACCCAACATAACTACAGAACCATCCATGAAGATTGATATACTAAGATTAAGCAATTTCAAAGCAAATCAATTTTATTAAAATAACCTTCTGTTCAATTACAGTCATCAAGACAAATAGAAACCTGTATATTTTCATACTTATATGAGATTACCGAACCATATTCCCTGTAATCCATCACTGAGAATTATTGTACTAAAATTTAGCTATTTAAACCCCTTTACATCCATGCACCGTAATCTAGTTTATTTTAACTCCGTCTACGGTTTAAGTAAAACACGCTTTTGGTTTAATTTTCATTAGCCTATTTACTGGAGTTTTAATAGAACTTAGAACCTCTCTGACTACTCCTAACATAGCTTGTACTGAACCTATTACCTTTAAGATTTAAGCCCCGCAGCAACAGAGTTACTGGAACACAAAAGAAAACCAAACAGAAAATGAAAAAAATAAAGAACAAATAGGTCGAGCAGTCTCCAAAATAAGTGGAGTTTCCTCTACCTTCTTGGAACCGCCTCCACATGTGGTGGAGCCACCTCCAAGACACCTTGAGCTGGCTCCATGATTCCATGGAGCCGCCTCCTTCCTCCTCTCCTCCTATCTGCTAGTTTCCTTCAACGATGTCTTCTCCGGTGAAGTCCAGTTTTAACAGTTCTCCCTGCTAAGGTTTCAATTGGTTAAAATCTAGTCTTAGTGTGTTCTAGAAATAATTAACCTCTTTGTCTAATGATCCACCATGATTTAAACCTGAATTAAACATTAAGGATCTAAAACAGACTATTTACAGTTTGTAACCGCTTATCGCTTAAACCATTCAACCACTGTAATACAGATTACTTCTTGTGTTTTCCAATAGGTTCTAGACTATTTAAATGCTTAATACATCAATTGACATGAATTTAAAACAGAAGTTATGTAAAGAAGAAATTAAAACCAACAATACACATCTTGCAACCACGTCCAGTTTAAAAACTCAAACATGCATACCAGTTAAATTTTAAACATTATATAATCCTGGAATTTTTATTAGAGATGCAACGAACACGAGCCTAAAGAAAAGAGTTAGGATTAGAACTTGCCTTATAC
>JAOTQH010283749.1:0-10083 GCA_025631255.1 Cornus kousa
AAATGGATTTCGTACATTACTATTGCATAGTTATGGTTGTTGATGGTATAAAAATTGAATGTATGTAAATGAAATGTGTTTATTTAAAGGTGATTAATTTCTTTGGGAATATGCTAAACATGGAGCAAGGACCTGCTGGGAAAAACTACTGCTTTAGTAGTAGAGCGGTACAGTTTATTATTGATTTCAATGTGATGAAGATAAAGACTAAAGGTGGACGCTAGCCTGTCCTACAGCAAGTCTGGTCAAAATACAATAAGGATTTTGAGATGACTTTTTTTCCACGTCCTATGCAAGCGCAGTTGGTGAGTATGTATTTTATTTATTGGATATAATTTTTGAAACCTTAGTTTTTGTATAATTAACTTTATACTGACATTGGTGCAGTTATTATTCTTGTCATGCATAGACGGGCATTGGTTATTGTTTGTGGTTAACCGTCGTAAGTGAAGGGTAGATTACATTTGTTTAAAGAGAAGAACCCATACATGTAATTCCTATGTTAATTTGTTGGTACGTATATGCAGTTTTAGTTCATATAAAGAATTTTGCGTGGCAATATATTTTATAAAAACTTGCTTTGAACAACAAAAAGAGTTTGCTGGGATTGTGTTCGATGAAGAGTTGACAAAATATCGTACGTACATACCGAAGAAAATACCCCCAGCAACCTGGCACGTACATATAATTGAATGTGTCTTTCATATAAAAATGAGGTTATACGATTTTGGCGGGTTAGTTGTAAACCAATTCTAATACAGTTGATCAGTTTGACTTGTTTTTATATTTTCGTTTTAGTCAATCATGTGGATTTTATGTGATGAGGTTTATGGAGGCGTGGAATGGGGAATGTTTTTTCCGTAAATTTGAACATGTAAGTAAATATGTTCATAGGTTTTACGTGCAAGTATATTTAAAGTAATTTAATTGATACTTACATTTATTCTTACAATATTGATAATGTTGCAGGAAGACACGAAAGCAATGCGTTCTGAGACGCTACTGCAATTGATTGATGACAATAGGAATGAAATAAGACGTGATTTGTACTCGCTGGCAGCATCTCTTTCATGAATGAATGTAAAACAAAATATCAATATTTGCCATATGTTACCATTGATGGGTGTATAACATTAATCAGAATTTTGAAGTCACCATTGATTTGTATTTGTGATGTTAGTTGGTAAAAACAGGTTATAAATTGAACTTCTGTTCATGTATTGATATAAATTTTTTCGTACAGTACATGAAAAATATTTGTGATGTTAGTTACTTTTACACTATGATGTATGCCAAATCAGATAAAAACAGTTAATTAGTTGTTCAGCAAAACAGAGTGGAAAACAAAGTGGAAATGTTGCATTCAATTAGTTGTTCGGCAAAACAGAGATGCAGCTGCATTGCATTAATAACTAATATATTCTGTAAAACAAGTTTACTTGAAGTTGTTGGGTATAAATGAAAAGTAAATAGGCCCCAACTACTAATTACTATTGAGTTTAGTGAATATATCTAAGGCAGCTTCTTGCAACCCTAGAATTATTCCAAGGTATAAAATTGCAACCCGAGAAGTTAGTGAGTTTTCCTATATTGACTATAATTTTTTTTTATCTTAACTATGTATATATATTTTATACTTATCAGTCTCAGCACTGAAGTAGTCAGTTTTGTGTACTTACTTTTCAGATTGCATTCGCTGTATGATTTCCATTATTGTTTAGTATTGGTTAGCATACTGGTGAAATCGGAAATGTGAACCCTGAAAATTATGGTTACCTGAAATTTTTAGAAGATTTGTGTGAACTGCCATTCATTCGTGCTATTCCACATCCTTTTGCCATGAACGTAGATGCTTCTATCCCTATGACACTCGCCACAATGGCGGTCAGCAGCGATTCAAATATGGCGAGGTTGTTTGAATTGCAATATGGCGGCTGTAGAACGATCCTTGTTTTCTTTGAAACACAGCGAATAGGGTATCCATTAGCTAGTTACTTTTGACCCATCTATTGTGACTTGATAGGTTAGAGGTGGATGGATGAAATAACTTTTATAAGTCTTTTGTGGTTCTTCATGGTTTTGTTCTAATATTTTACTTATGTTATGTAGTTGTGACACATGTTTAAAACATATATAAAGTTGTGACATATGTTATGTGATGTGAGAATGGATCATGTCGAAGGAAAATAAATTAAATAAGAATTATAAATATGACTGTTATTTTTACGTTATAAATGTGTTCATACAATAGAAATAAAATATTTGTGATTTGAGTTATTAATAAAGTATGATGTATTCCAAATCAGATAAAAAGGTGTTTGTGAACCCCTATATCCAAGTTACAGTTAGACATATAGTGAGATTACAAAACATTTGCTCGTATGACAATTAAATTAATCAGATTAATGCATTGAATTATTTATATTATATGACTGTTATGTTATAATATTATATATATAAATGTTATGTTATAAATATGTTCATACAGTAGATGAAAAACATTTGTGATTTTAGATACTAATAAAGTATAATGTAAATAAGAAAAAAAAATATGCAGATAGACAACAGCCAATGTAATGCGATCTGAGAATTCATTGTTGCAATTACATAACATATCACCCCACTACAAAAGTAGTAGTGGAAATGAGATTTTATTTATACAGTAAGTTGAGGAGAAGTAAATAAACCGCCAATCCAAGGAAGACCATTGCTGCAACAAAGAAGATAAAAAAAGCTTTTGCAATTGACAAATATATATTAAGAAGATCGGCGTCTGGAGCAGGAGCAGAAGTAGTTGCAGGACCAACTGGGTTTTGAACAGGTTTTGGTGAATCCACCCACACAAAAAAAGAACGTCTTGCTGCACAATTGAAGAATCGCCTCCCTGGATTTTCTTTTGTGTGCGAAACATGTAAGAGACTCAATTCTCCACAGAAACATTTTGGGTGTGCCACTTCACCCCTACGACGTATTCTACTGTTGCTGGATTCAGCCATTGAAAACCTATGTCAGAAAGATACCACCGAACATAAAAAGATCAGGGTAGGAGTTGGGAAATATTTGTGTGTATGTGTGTGTGTGTGTGTGTATAAATGTGCCTCTGTCACTGTTGTAACGGCTCCTAGCCTTCACAGACTTAACAGTTGTATTTCAACGGTTAAGAATTTTAAACCTGAATATTATATTATTATTCATAAATACAATCTTATAGTTTTATAAAAATATTTTCTATTTTGGCTATAATATAAGCGGTAAATTTTTATATTTTATCCATATATATGAAAATAATTCTACATTGCCCCCCTCAATTTTCTAGTTTCTTAAATTTTATCTTTAAATTTTTTTTTACTCTTTCAATTCCTTAAATTTCCTTAATAGATAAAGTCAAAAAAAATTTAAATTTTCAACTTATTATGTACGTTAAATCAAATATTTTTCAAAATATATTATTATTTTCAAATACATTATATGTACCTAATGTTCAAAATATAGAAAAAGTGTGTACATCGTATTATGTACGTTAAATCATTTTCCAAAATAAAATAATATTACTATATTTCATAATCCCAAGTTCATACTAAATAATATTATAAATCATCATCTTGATTGAAATAAAAAATAGTGTAAAAATGTAATATAAATCTTATGTTATTAATTTGTTCCTACATTATATGAAATTTATTGTGATGTTAGTTAATATAATAGTACGATGTTTGTTTATTTTAGGTACTTGTAACAGATACCCATATGTAATACATAAAATAATATGTAATAAAAAAAGTACATATTTCACATTTCATATTTCATACAGAACGCATGAAAGTAAGTTCCTTATAGGAACTACAAAAGGTTTGCAAAATACATGGATATATATATGACATAACAAAAGACTTGAAGTGCTGGCTCCCTTCTACGCATCATCTAGGTTCTGACGTTTATTTTCTTAGGATATGGAAGTTGGAGGAAGGAGCTCGTTCATGACGGCATAGTCGTGCTCGGTTTCCAGGTCTGCTAAGCGACGTTCCACCCAGCGCAGTCCTTTCTCCAACATCTGCATCTTCTTGATGACACGGGTCAGCTTACCCATCACGGTATTCAGAAAGTTAGGATGGTTCATATCCAACTCATCACTCTCATCTGTGGTTGTTTGAGGTGGGGGACTGGTGGTGGAGGAGATGGGTTAGGTTTCCTTTCCATCTTGGTTGTGCTTGTGGTTAGACAAACTGTGGATAGTTACGTTTTATAGGGTGGAAATGTAACTACTATATCTGACCATACATAAATGCATTTAGAGATGCATCAGAGTGGTTTGTGTGGTGAAAGAAGAGATGCAGCTGCATTTATTTTGTGTAAAACAAGTTTACTTAATGAAGTTGTTGGATATAAATGAAAAGTTAATAATGCCCAACCACTAAGGCATAAAATTGCAGTAACCCAAGAAGTTGGTGTGTCTTCCTATCTTAACTATACGTTTTATTTATTTATTTATTTATTTTTTTATCTTAACTATTATTCATAATTTATATGTTATGTAGTTGTGACACATGTTTAAAACATATATAAAGTTGTGACATATGTTATGTGATGTGGGAATGGATCCTCTCTAAGGAAATTCCTCTCTTACCATCTCCAAGAATTTAATCCAACTTATCATTCCATGATTAATTTACTAAACTTAATTAATTAAGTAATAAATATGGTATATTTTGGACTAAAATTTATATATGTATATGTATATATGTAAAGAATATATTTATATAAGATTAGTATCAATTCATACCTTATAGAATGAAAACAATTCTATCCAAATATATTATAAAAAAAATATATATATAAAATAAGAATTATAAATATCCAAATACAGAAATTAAATATCCATACACAAATTAATAAATAAACTGTAATGCATAAAAGAGTATACATGATCTTAGTAAACATACCACTCTCCTAATGAACTTTGCAACATGATCCCTAGATTGAAAACATTGTTCTAGGTACATACATTTTGCTGGGATACTTTCATGTGGTCTATTACGTGCAAGTAATTCAATTGTTTCATCGTATCGCTATAGACCCGTCGTCCATATTACACTGCCCAATTCTGCCGTTTCCCTGCATTTAAAATACAACACCCATTTTCCTCACTTTACTAATGTAGACACATAACCCAATAATGCATGTAAATTGTAAAGTATAAACATAACTCACCATGCATGCTTCTGTGCAGGGTTTGTAAAAGCTATAGCAACAACTCGTCTAGCCACATCTTCGATCGCGGTCTGTAGAACAGAATCCATGGCTTTCGAATAGATGCAGCGACTGGATATAGCAATATAAATAGACACATGAATTAACCGTTTATACTTTGCCTAGGGCACTTAAAAAGTCAAAACATTTGAATATAACAACGGTTAGAAGGGTAAGGTAGAAGTTCCGACGTCTGGATCATTTAATGTGAACGGTAATTTTTTTTTTACTTCTGTTACGAAATTATTTCTACACTTCATATTAATTAATTACGACAACACATATGAAATCATTACTACGTTTTTTAAACTTCATTTATGTTATAAAAATAGTGCACTATGAGGAAAAAACCAAAAATTGCTATCATTAGACACCACCGGAAATGTTTGATTACGAAATTACCCTTCAGTGAAACTCTGTCGTTTTATTGTTTTACTTCTGATGTTGCTAACGTGGCAAATGCAATCTAAATAGCCAATACTATTGTGACAGCACATGACCTTATCGTAATAACCCACTTAACACTTCAAAAAAATAATAACCCACTTTACATTAGCGCCAAACACGGCCTAATTAGATTACGCTACATATTTTAGGGCCAAACACGGCCTTACGGATATACTCTTTCTCTCTATTTTATGGCCAAACACGACCTTACAGATAAACTCTTTCTCTCTATTTTAGGGCCGAACACGACCTTATAGATAACTCTTTCTCTCTATTTTAGGGCCAAACATGGCCTTACTAATTTCACAAAATGAACAAGAACGATTAAGAGGACGAAGATGAAGCCGACAGTCAGATCCGATCTATTTTCTAATCTTCAACTGTGATTGGCTTAAAGGTCATGCTGGAAGTGAAAATTCTACACCTTCCGCAGCCATCCGATTCTTTTCCACATTAAATTGTTCGAAGTCTAATAGTTAATTAAACAATTTTTTTTTTTTTTAGGTGATAAATTTGATTGTTTGTTTCATGGAGTTTTAATTGAAATTAAGAAGTTAGGGTTTTGGCTTTTTGCATATTACACAAAACTATCAAATAAGATTCTTAATTTTTTCTATTGAAATTAGGGTTTTGATTTTGTTAGGGTTACCAGATTGAACGAAGGTTGGTGATAGGATACCAATTAAATACAGGTAATTCCTACGTGTATGGGTTAACCCATTATATATGGGTATGCCTTAAATGTCATAAAGGGCAAAATTGTCTTTTAAAATTTTTTCTCTGAACGGTAATTTATGTTACGAAATCATTCCTACAGTACATATAAATTAATTACGACAAAATATATGAAATCATTTTGATGTTATTTCTTTCTACCATATCTTGGAGGTGGAATTACAAAGTCATTATCTGCTGGGTCTGAAAAATCGGAGATGTTTGAATCTGATTTTAGGTCTGGGTCATTGAAGGTGGTGGCCAACTGTTCTGCCGGATCTTCGTATGTTTCTTTAGCATGTTTCACTTTCTGGAACTTACGCCATCTCACGTATAGTGCCGAATCTCACGTTTGATTTGACCAATCACGGAATCCATAGTTGATGTACCTGAGAGTAGGCATTCCATCTACCCAGGTCTTGAACAGCTTTTGCTTGAGTTTTGTATAGATAATACCTTACATCAGTATATCCTTGTGTCTGTGCCTTTGCTTCCACCAACTTCGTGTATATACCAACATTCTGGCCCTTCACTATAAGGTAAAACCGACAGCCAGCCATTGCTTATACTTTCAAGGGCTGTCAATTTAAAAATGGGATGGGATGACTGCTATGGAGATACAGATGCCCTAAATATAGATCTATAGCATCGTGTAGGTTGAAAATATTAAGTAGGGTCTTTAATGTTCTAAACAAACCATTCAATTGCAATACATTCTTTAATATTCTAAACAAACCATTCAATTGCAATGAAGGTAAGGAATAAATGGTCAAATATAAAGTGTTCAATATAAAAAGGGAAGTGCAGTTCTGACTTAAGTACAATATCTTTAACATAACAACTTTACTGGAGTAGAAGATATCATGTACAGTGATACCCCTACAATATCTTAACCACTCACCAAAATAAAGGAAGTGCAACCATGGCAATAACGATGAAATCGCGATGAAGTACACTTTTTATACCCTCCTACCATATCATGGTAATTCCTGGAACCCTTGTTGCTCAAATATAGAATTAATGTTTGGCATTTGGATCATTGGCGAGAAATTTGTGTCACGTACAAAATCTACATCAACTCCCTTTTGATATCACATGCATGCAAAAAGAGCTCGTTAAATTTCTTAATAAATTTCTTCACTTTAATTAATTTAGATGACATCAGATACCTGGTTATTTAATGGAGTCATGGGCTGACCAAAATAAGTAGCCAGACTGTTATCCCAATCTTCGCCCTGTGTTGAACATGTTGGTATATAACATTCATCGGAGCAGAAAAACTCTACTAGTATTTTAGCACCCTTCACAAAAAATCATCAATACATGAGTACGTTAGACTATAGATCGGGTAAGGGATATATAAAACACAAAATAAGACTCACATTATTTAAAATATACGTAGGGGTTGTTGTAGTACGACCGCGACCTGGCACAACGGTCTTTCTCTTCTTCGCAGTGGCTCTCTCCAAAGCAGGTATCAGCCTATGCCTTCTTCCTTTCAATGTATCTTTCATGGCAATCCCTTTAGGAGTTAATCCTTCTATGGTTTGCACATGACTATTCAGCTCTATATTTGTAAAGCTGTTTCCCATGGCATTGGCTCATGCGATTTGGTTACATACAGGCCTGGGATTAGGTTCTGCTCCTTGAGTAATCTTCTTCAAACTCTTCACCTGCACCAAAACATTGTTGAATCCTTCCTCGCTCACTGATGCAATGGCAGAAATTTCAGTTAGATAACGACAAAGGATCCTATGTCGTCGCCTAATTTCTAATCTAGGATCTGTAATAACATCGCAGCCAAGTATGTCGCCCACCCTGCCGTCCTTGCCATTTCTGGTCCACCTTTTTAAAATATAGCGGCTGGGTATTTCATTGGCATATATCACATCTTTAAGGACTTTCAGAGTGTGGCTGCACATGATACCATCCATTTCAAATTTACCACATGAACATGATAATAAGTCGTCATGTGTCCTTGTGACGAGCCGATGGAAGTTATCATTATACACCGCAACTTCATATGAAAAAACCCCGTTACCAAGGTCCTTGCACTTACGGACATTTTCACTCATGCCAGCTACTATTAACTGTTCCTGAAAAAGGTCAAAGATGTTAGTAGTGTACAGACGTCCGACTTGATCTAAAATAGGAGACCTTGCTTTCAGCCTGGGCATCTTATGCAGCAAGTCATACTCAGCTGCATACTCCTTGTATCGCTTGTCGAACAAAAGCGTTTCAAAATGCTTGAAAAACTCTGGCAGTGCATATTGTCTCGCTAAGTACTGTTTTAAGCGAGCATTGAAGCTCTCACTAAGCTGTGTACTACGCATACCAGCCGACCACACATGTTTGACGTATGCCCTGGCCCATACATGTTTCAAGCCAAATAAGTTGGCCAACCACTTGTTATTCTCTACAGCAAATTCCTTTTCCATGCACGCCCATTCCACCAAGAATTCTTCCTCACCCTCAATCTCGTACATTAATTTTGATATCACACTTTTTATGCCTTTCCCACCAACAGACAAATTCCCAAGATGCTTTTGGGCATTTTGCATTAGGTGCCATGTACATAGAAGGTGTTTTGTATCGGGCATGACCTGGACTAATGCCTTTGCCATTGCAGCGTCTTGGTCGGTCAAGATCGTCCTTGGTGCTTTATGGGACATGGCATTCAAGAATGTATTGAATAACCAACCAAAAGAATCGGTTGTCTCGTCATACATGAAAGCTGCTCCAAACACAACTGTCTCCTGGTGATAGTTTAAACCGAGAAAAACTGCAAAAGGCCGATTTCCATGAACAAGTTTGTACGTGGTATCAAATGTTAGCACATCTCCAAAATGCCCATAATCTGATATCATTTTTGAATCGGCCCATAATATATTTTTTATCATTGCACCGCTGTCCAATTGCACGGCATAGAAGAATGATGGATCTTCTAAACACTGTGTATGGAAATAAGTCATCAGCCAATTCGCATCACCAAGTTCAAGGTCGTTCTCTCTACCACCAGCTTACCTCGAACTTAACTCAAAGGCTTTACGAACGGGTATTCCACAATCAGCAGCCAACTCCACATCAATAGCTTGCACTGACTTAATTTTTCGCTGCGACGGCATCATGTGGGCACAATCCTCACTGATAAGGAGATGGTTGTGAGTATCTTTAAAATCTTTTACAATGTACTTACCAAATTTCACATTAAAGGCAATAAGCATGCGTGCACAACAATCGGTGCGTGTTTCAGCCCTTTGATTCTTTTTTTTCCTGTCCCTCTTGTCCTCACATCTTTTTCCCTCCTTACTACACACAAAATTTCTAGATGTTACTTTTTCATCCTTCCGATTGTAGTTTTTGTACTCTCTCCGAATACTAAAACCCACTTTGCCACCATATTCATTGTAAAAATCATAAGCCGCTTCTTCGGAATCAAACTGCATGTTGTCGGTGGTGTGTCGCCGCACCACAAGCTTAAGAAGTGTGATTTAGGAGAGGGCCAAAAGTTTTACATTTATAATTGCTACTACTACCTTTACTAAAAATATAGCAAGAGTGAGTAGGGATTGTCCTAAGGGATTGCGGGCGTATCAAATTGTGGAATTGTAGTGAATTAGAAGTAGTAGGTCGAATGATCACACAAATGATTGGTTGGTTGATTAACTAAGTTGA
>JAOTQH010283769.1:0-10083 GCA_025631255.1 Cornus kousa
GTCATAAATACATCTCTGTGCTTTTTTTAAGTTTTGTTTCTCATACACTAATAATTAGTTTAATAATCCATTATTTTACTATTTCTTTGCTAAAACAAGACATCAACAAATACAAATTCATTTATTTATTAGTATTTAAAATTATAAGGGTAAATTTGGTATCTTCAATCAATTTCATTTCACTTTCACGATATCCAAAATAAAAAATAATCTTTTTCTACAATTTTCTTGAATAAATTTTCATTTTAACCAAATGCATGTTAGAAAATAAATTTTTTTATTTTTTTTTTTCCATTCACTTCACTTTTCTTTTATTTTCCATTTCTTTTCTTTTCTTACTTATTTCTATCTAACCAAATGGAGCCTAAGTGGGAGATTTGATAAGAAATGTTGAGCCTGATAGTATACAGCGCCTTACTAGTCATATTTGCAAATCCAACTGGGAGTATTAAGGCATTTTCATACTTATTATGTAACCCTAAATAATTCTATAAGAGTACAATTAGGGGTGGTTATTATCATTACGGAAAACTTTGTAATTGTTGCAATTTCTCATAGTGAAATCTCAGCGACTTTGTGAATGTAACCTTAGTTTTAAGTGAAGCACGTAAATTTGTATGTTTTACTTGTATTCTTTATTTCTTTACTTCTTTTTCTCTTAGTTTTTCAATAATTTGGATCAATTATTTTGACGAGTATTACATAAGGAGAGGTACCTTATTCCATAAATTCACATAAGAAAGTCAAGACCACCTTCGCGGGTTTAATTGCATGGAATCAGAGCTTTGGAATAGACATTGATAGAATTAAAAAAAAAAATTAATTTACTTTTCTATGTTATTATTTTTTTTTCTTTCAATTCCACCTATTCTAATTCAAATGCTCGAATTTTATGCTGTGGAGCATTACTAACATACTGAATACTATCTGAAATTTGTAATAGTATCATTTACCTAAGCAAAATATCAAATGGTTAGAACCATTTATTACATATATATATATATTTTTCGATTCCACCAATTCTAATTCAAATACCCTAATTTCATGCGGTCGATCATTACTAATACTATCTGAAATTTGTAATAATATGATTTACCTGAGCAAAATATCTAATGGTTAGAACCATTTATTACATTTTTTTTAAGGCAGGTAAAAAAGTTTAAGAATATTTGTACTGTATAGATATGCATAAAGGTTGCAATATATTTTACCCAATTGGGAAGAGTGTCCCATCTTTTACACAGTTGCCTGTAAGGGGTATATTTGTCTCTGGCTATCTAATGAGTAGTAAGAACGAATGCAGATGACTTCTGCCAGAAAGGCCGAGTGACTGTAAAGTGGCATGTCCGCCTTTCACTGTACATTTTACTTTGGACTTTCTTGAAGACATAAGTCAGTCATTAGGCTATTCCTTTCTCATACAGTGAAAACTTAATTTATGTAATCTTTATCATCTTTAAAGGACCCAAACTAAAAAAAATTGTTAGAGACCATGAAAGGAAGTGGTCACTCATACTCATCTATTTTTCAAATTTAATGGTAAGAGTTTGAATCTCTAAAAGACACAGTGAATGTATGAGTAGTGTATATATATTTCTTGTAAAAAGAAAAAAAAATTAAAAATGAAAGTTTATAATACATATCATTACTTGCACAAAAAAATAAAATAAAATAAAATAATTTAGGGAGGTATGTTGGCTTTAAAATCTAGCTGCATCATGGCATCTTTACAATTATTCAAGAATAAGGACTTACTTGATTTGTCACTTTAAGAACAATACTAGTTTTCAAAAGTTCAGAAAACAAAATTGTTTATGTCAGTCAAAGGTGGACGGAGGGGTGGGAGCCCACCCTAAAAAAAAAAAAAAAAATTCTAATATTAGCCCAGCCCAAAATATATATATATATATATATGAAGAGTATTAGCCCACCTCATCCTCCCACCTAAGCACGAAACGTGTTAAAACAGTAATGCGTAGTATGATTGGAGATGAATTTCTTGCTAACTGTATGACCATCAACATTGAACGGGAGCTTGTTTGAAAAATTGACTTGGAGTCTATTATTGACGAATTCGTCGAACACAACTTAGATAGATATTTTGTAGTCTTTAAATTCAAATATTTATCTATATTATGTTATAATTATTTATTTATTTTTTAAAGAAATTTTGTTGCTAAATTTATGTTTAATATTAACCCACCCCAACAAGAGACCCTAGATCTGCCCTTGGTGTCGATCAAAACAAATTTTTGTATAATTTACTAATTTTCAATTATCAAAACACAGAAAACAATTATCAGACATTAATATGAGTAGAGTTGTCAAGCACGTAAAACTAAAAATGTGTTTTCAACTGAAGACAAATATCATGTTATATAACACTGATTGTATAACTTTTTAAATATTTATAACTGAATATATGACTTATAATGGAGTAATTCAACTCATTCACATCCAGTCATCTTTATAATTATTCAAGAAAAAAGTCTTGCTTGATTTGTCATTTGAAGAACAGTTTTCAGAAGTTCAGAAAACAAAACTATTTGTGTCAATCAAAACACATTTTTGTATAATTTACTAATTTTCAGTTATCAAAACACAGAAAACTGTTATGAGACATTAATATGACATTAATATGAGTAGAGTTGTTAACAACCATTTATTGTAAAACTGAAAATGTGATTTCAACTTAAGACAAATATCATGTTATATAACACTGATGATGGTGTAACTTGCTAAATTTTTATAAACTGCACATATGACTTATAATGTAGTAATCCAACTCATTCGACAGCTGAAATGCATTCATTTAAACTTGTCAGTCCTTTTTCTCACTCACTCTCAGAAAACAGCAAATTAATACGAAGATAAATAAAAAAGGCATAGAAGAGAATCTAAAACAAGCAAACATATCTTCTGTAATCTTCAACACGAAGAGAGAGAGAGAGATGGGTACAACACAATAGGATACTGGACTCTACTGTTCTGAGTTGTTGTATATCTGGTGGTTTCAATGACTGTATTTATGCCACCTTTTTTGTTCAGTGGTCTGAATACCAACAAAAATAAACCAGACAAAGGCCTCAGATACCAGTGCAATAAAAGAGGCCATTACTTTGCTCACCCATGATCAAATTATTGAGGGGTACATCAGGCATTATTGCTCCATTTTTTGAGTGACATCTTTTTTGTTTTTTTTTTTCAAGAATCATCTGTATTTAGAAAGAACAACTAGGCTAGCGTGTTGCAACGGCATTTTTACCGTAACTTTTTATTTTTCGAATTATATACATTGAATTGCCAAATCGTAAATTTAAGTAACGTCCAAACATTCGTTATAACAAAAAAATTAGTTCATTAGTTTGAACTAATTTTTATTTATTTATTAGAATTTTAAGCACCAATTCCGTACAAACCAATAGAACAGGAAAACTTTGAAATGCTTTAAAGCCTTTAATCAGAATTAGCTTTAGATTTGCCTTGAGTTTGAATTCAAATTACTTGTTATACTTCATTGTAAAATATAAAAAAATAATAACAATAATAGATTAATCCCGGTTTTGACAGGTTAGCAAGACTATAAGTAGATTCAAATCGACAGCAATGGGGTATGATCATTATGCCTCTCTGCTACATCTCTTTTTTGATGCAGCATGTTTTTATGGTCCACCTCCCACCATCCTCCCATACCTTCAAACTCAACACGAAAAGAAACTAAGCATCATCCTTTTGATATTATAATTCAAATAAAACATAACAATATCTCTCTCTGATCTATATATATATATATATATATATATATATATAGATATACATATTTGTGTGAGTCTTGGGATTTGAGGGGATTAAATTAGGACAAAAAGGAGCAGCCATAATATATACAAGTATTAGGTTCCATGCACCGTGAAAGTGCCTACATTCTTCCATCACCACTACTTTCATACTAGTGGATATATTATTGTTTATGTCATCAATAATGATACTATGCACAATTCCATTACAAAACTACTCAAATTTTAGGTTTTAGTTTGATAGTGTCTGGAAAAAGATGGGTTAAAAGAGTGATCAAATATAGAGCAATATGGATTTTACATGTTGGATAGACTTGAAGGGGTTGAAAAGGTTTTGTGGAGGGAAAAATCCCCACCAATTCGAAGAAAGCCATTTGTAAAAGGTAATTGTTGGTCCTATTGCTACTTTGAGGTTTGCACTTTTAATGTCAAAAGCATGGTCACAGGTCTGGTTTAGGTGTATCCTTCACAGTGAGGTTTGCATTAATCACTTCTGGCATGTACAGGGGCATTGCAGTCATTTTCATAGTATATCAGACCTTCGAAAGCTTGTTGAGAAAGGTACATTGCACCACAACTTCTTATCTCAAGACCATTCCTACTGGTTTTATGGTGTATTGAGTGCATTGAGGATTTTGTCACACTCAAGGGTATTTCTATAATTACCAGCACATGAATTGTTATTTTACATTTGTCTATGATGCTGCATTATATTCTCGATCCCAAAAAATCATGATGTGCGGCAAAATATACCACTCGCAATATCACAAATTAATCTTAGTAGGATAGGGTTATATTAAGGATGTCGAACCCACAGAGAGGTGTGTTTACATAAGTGTTCAATTAATTCGATTTTGATTAAGAGATAAAAGTTTGTTTGATTGGTTGTTTGTTATGAATATAAAATAAAATAAAACTAAATTAAAGTAAAGAGATCAGAGAGAGAGGATCTTAGGAATTAACTTCACCACGAACTTCATATTATGGTTAACCGTTCAACATTGAGATTTCAACAATTTATATATCATATGAATTAAACTCAATAACATTCATTTAATTCGATTTTAAAGAAAGATGCTTTATGAATTTCAACTAATAATAACCTATCTCGGTTAGCACGAATTATCTACTTACCTACTTCTAACTAATGTTATAATATAACTCGTTGTTAAGTGCTCAAATGTTACACATTTTAGCACCTAAACTAGTATATTTTAGTCATTTCATCTATCTTACTTTCCTGTTTTAATTCTAATTCTTGTTTTTATCTATTTCAGGTCAATAAGGTTCAAATGGGCTAAAAACAGTCTAATAAGCCCTTTTTTAAGTCAAGCAGAAAATTCAGAAAAAGTTCAGAAAACTGCACTAGAGCATCTGCGATCGATTGCAGATTCACCATGATCGATCGTAGGTCACGTCATCAATTGTAGCCACGTCAACATTGGATAAGGTTGCCATGTCATCAATCGCCAAAGTCATGACCGATCGTAGCCAATCTGCTATCGTTTGCATTGCCACGTCAGCGCCAGCTAGCAGATAAAATCGTCAGCTGTCAAGATAGGATTGCCACGTCAGATACGATCGATCACAGAACTTGGCGATCGATCACCAAAGTCCACGATCAATCATAACTCTGCTGGCAGAAAGCTGTTTTATTCCCAACTTCGCCCGAACTTCACCTACCATGTGGCTGCGAGATTGAACCAATTATAAGGCCATTTTCTGACTTGTTTAGCACTCCTAGAAGCTTGTATATAAAGTAAAATGAACAATTTATAAGGGGTTGGCCGTTATTACATCTAGTTAGTTTTTAATTACATAGTTTCTCTCTCTAGAATTAAGGTTCCTTGGGAAGAAAAGAGGCAAGATCATCATCATCATCTTTAGGGTTTCTACTAATAAGATCAAGAGGAAGAAGATGGAGCCATGTTTGGGGATAGCCCTTGAAGGTTCCAAAACCACATCCACTTCCTCTATGATTGGCTAAACACCATTTTAGGGCTTGGAAGAGCCCTAGGCTTGTTCTCTAAACCCTAGCTCTTTGTGTTTTTAGAGGATCCTTGATGTAATGAATGTTATAGCCTTGTGAATAGATGGATCTTGGTTTTTCACATTATTTTATCCTCGATTTAATTCTTTCAAATAATTCTTTAGATTGGTTGCATGTCTATATGTAATTTCTTGAGAATTTAATGATGGATATGCATGGATTTCACTAGATGCATTTGTCGATCAATTTGATGGATTATGCTTATGCTTGATGGATTGCTCTACATCTTTAGTTTAGTTGCTTTAAATTCATTATCTTAGATTAATTGTAGTGTAATTGCATTTCAATTCCTAGATAGGTAGGCAATCCATGATTGAATTTGGTAATCTATGGCTTATTATTGCAACTTGCCTTCTCTACATTAATGTGTGCTACAATTGTTGGTTAAGTTGATGGTGTATGCTTGAATTTGATGAATTGCATTATACATTTTAATCATGCCTTTAGTTAAGTAGACAATTCATACTTGTTTTTGATATCCATACTCTATATTATAATTGATTGCACACACTTGGGTTACAACACATGATTTTCCCCCTAATTAGACAAAGGTTAGCTTGTGGTTTAGAGACGAGCATAGTGGTGATCCTATGCCCTAAGACTCTCCTCATATCTCTTTTACCCTAATCATTTTAGTTTAATTACCTTGCATATTTTTTAAGTTCAAATTGTAGTTTAAAACAATCTAAACCAACTCTCTTTGCAATCTTATTAGCACTTGAGTTTGATTTAATTCCAATGCATGTTCAATCTCTTGGGACAATCCCTTCTCACTTCATGCTACATAGTATAAGTGTCTAATGGTTTATAAATTTAATCTGTGTTGCCTAGTGACCCCTAGGTCGTCGCGGTCACCAAAGCTTAGGAAGGTATATTAAGGTGAGAGGCCAAGATTTACATTTATAATTGCCACTACTACCTTTCACTAAAAATATAGTCAGGGCGAGTAGGGATCGTCCCAAGGGATTGGTGGGTCGTATTGGTTTATGGAATCGAGATTAGGGTTACTACGTCGAGTGATCAAAGATTGATTGGTTGGTTGAATTACACTAGAGGCAATTTAAACTAAAGTAAACAATTAAGTGCAATAGAGAGAAAATGAGAGAGAGATCTTGGGGTTTTGAGATCACCACTAAGCATAGCTTTTTTACACACTTAATGAACAATCAATGAGGGGAAAACATGTGTTGCAATATTTGTATGTGTGTGTTTGGTTGATTTAATTAACATTGATGACCAATTAAGTATATATTGTCTAAGCAACATTGTGAAAAACACAATATATCAAACTAAGCGATTAATCCTTGCATTAAGCTCACAATCCAAACACATCACAAGGTTAGAGACATATGCTATTAGCATTCAAAAGCATGGAACATCAAATAACAAGCATGGATTGTCCTCCCATCTACGTAACTAATACAACTACACTACAACTACACTACAACTAAGCTACTAACATAAAATTAAACTAATTAAACTAAAGAAGAGCCACGATCCATCAAGAAATGAGTATGAACCATCAAGTAAATCACAAGAGCATTCCATTAAGCACTATGTTTCAATAATCTCTAGATTCATAGCATCAATACACATAGACATGCATCAATAACACAAAAGCTAGAGATAAACACAAGAACATCTATTCCAGCATACATAGACATATGGATAGAATGAAATGATAAATTGGAAGCATTAAACCACACAAATCATTGAATAAACAAGGTCTATTTATATATAAATGTCAAAACATGTATTACAACACAAATTCCCTCAAAAATACATAAATCAAGATGTAGAAAACATGCTTAGGGCTAACTTTAGCCCCAAGAGGATGTCTAGCCAGTCATGGATGTGCACCTCCAACCCTCAAGGGCAAGCTCCATGGAAGAAATCTGCTCCTCTATTTGGTTGATGAAGAACTCTAAGCTTGTGTTTATAGCCTCCTCTCTTATTTTCTTCCTCCCTAAGAATTCTCTAAAAAAAGTCTCTCTCTAGATGATGTATCACGATATTTGTAAAAAGTAGCTCTTATCCTCTTTTAGGTAAGTCAAGTGAGACCCAAAAATGACCTGGGCTTGTACACCAATATTGCCCTAATGATTGGATAAGGGACAACTTTTTATGTGCTGGCAAATTAACTTTTTCACACTGAAGGAAATTCGATCAATCAAACCTTAACTTGGATCGATCGAACATGACTGAGATCTATCAAACTTTAGCTGAGTCGATCCACCTTGGCGGAGCCTTTTTGGATAAGGACAAATCTGAGATCTTTTAGAGATATTTTTGGGAAAGGGACAAAATTGGTAGGTAGGGTGGTACAACTAGATAAGATCAAGAATATGGGTAAGCTCAAGAAGGTTAGATCGATAAAGAATAAGTTGGATCGATCGAACTTTGAGATCTTTGAATAGGAACAAAAATGGCTTGGATCTATCTTGAAGTGCTGAGCTCGATCCATGTTGGATCGATTAAACTTTTCCTGAGATCGATTGAAGTTGTTGAAATTCCACCCTTTGCTTCCTTTTGCTTTTCCTTTGCTCCTTTTTTTGATTCATCCTAGAATTGCTTCTTTTCTGCTCTTATTTGGTTGAGTTAGCATATTTTGGGGATAAGTGCCTGGAAATAGAAATAACACAAAATCAGTACAAAACGGGAATGTAAGATAGATAAAGGTCGTAGAATACCTAAGCTTAAACGGTTTAAATGTGCACTTTTTAGCGCTCATCAGTCCATCCTGGATCTATTGGCATATTTAAAGGAGTATAGTTTGCATACCTCTTTGCGCTCCTATAACGAGATGTTCTTTAATTCTAATTGACCATGGATTTCTTATACTTGGTTTCCTTTTCATTCTTGGCTGTCAGGGCTGGCCTTTTCTTGTCTGCCTTCTTGTTATTCCTTTTTTTTTTCTTTTTTTTTTTTTCTTTTTTTTTTTTCCCTTTTGGGCACTCATAACATTTTTAGCGTTCATGTGTTTTTGAGCTCAGACTAATAACTCGGCCATGTTGGCAGGAGGCTCCTTTGATAAAGAAAAGAGGAATCTCGTGGTTTAGAGTCCTCTCGTAAAGGCAGTCAAGGCCACCTTGTCATCCGTCTCCTCCACCTGTAGCATATCTATGTATTGAACCGACTAATGTAGTATCGTAGTGACTCTCCCTTTTGCCATTTTATAGTGAGAAGGTAGGTAGTTGGCCCTCTATGCCTTTGGCACCGCATACAAATGCATAAGAGCTTGAAAGGTCTCCAGGTGGCCAAGGGGATCTCTAGTTTCGTCAAAGCTCTTAATTGAAGGCATCTTAAATTTTCTTGGTAATGGGTATTTCATAACCGTAGAGCTGAACAACAAGTTGGTCTTTTGCTTCAGGCTATCTATGGCGGCAGTACCTTTTCTCTTTATGGCCTACATCACATCTTCCATTTTTGCCTTGAGATCCTAGATTTGTATGTCAAAATGGGTAACCACCTCCGTCTTTTGATTGACTGTTGTGTCTCCATGAGGTCGGGAACTACGTGAAAAAGTTGGATGAGCCACATCTCTCTGTCAGTTCCCCACCTAGCTTTGCTCCACTTCGGTCTCATTTTGGGGACGATTCTTATCCCGCTCCTCAAGGTTTCCAATCCTATCGTTTGGGTTTGGGAGATCTTGTCGTGGGAAATTCTGTTGAACTAATGGACTTGTTGGAGAATATGTTGTAGGACTGCTGCATTTTGCTGGACTAACTGGTCATACCCTGATTTAAAGTTTGGACCCGTTATTCCAAAGCTATAAGACATTCCTGGTCGTTTGGGTCGTCTGGGTGTTCACCTGACCCTTCCCTTTGACTAGATCCTTGCAACGATGTTTCTTCTCCAGTGACCATACCGGACCAAAAACGCAAATGCTCAACCGAGTAACTTATTGATTTAAGGGAATCGTCATTCCCATATATAGCACCAGCTGTTGGGGAAGAAATTTATGCAGCCTGGTACGACACTGTTTCCTGTAAAATAAAGACGGTTGAGTCGGACACTGGTATGGTGCTTGCCGAAGACCCTCCAACGATCAAGTTAGCAGGAGTTTAGAAAAGAAAAAAATAAAATCATCGCCAAGTGAGAGAGAGTTTTTTCATAGCCCATTCCATGGTTGGCTCCCCATATTTATGGTGTTCTTCCCAATCTAGTATGTTGAGTATATCCCGCTTGTAAGGTTTGAATTATCAATAATAACAACTTCAATTATACATGTCAACAACC
>JAOTQH010283779.1:0-10082 GCA_025631255.1 Cornus kousa
TCCCTGTCCTACTTTAGGACACTGCCTAGTAGTATGACCATACTCTCCACAAGTGTAGCAACTACCCTGGAAAGTACCAAATGGCCTCTTCTGTCGGTCAACCTGTGGCTGACCCTGTCCTGTCTGTGGTCCACCATTCTGCTGCTTCTGAATAGGTGCCCCATTACAATGAGCATCTAAACCACCCTTGTGCTTCTTCCAAGGCTGTTGTCCTTGGAACTTGCCCTTGTCATCCTGTCGGTGTCCATTATCGTTCCTCTTTTCAACTGATTGATTAGCAAAGTTTTTGCAACCCCGCTTCTCACCCCTTGCCTGTTTGAAATCCACAGTCAACTGATATTGCTGCAAAGCGGCGTCCACCACTTGATCACAGGTAGTGTAGGCTGGACTCCCTGTGATAGCTCGCTTAATGGACCACATTAGTCCTTTGACAAAACTGTTGCGTTTCTTCTCCTCTGTATCCACCTCCTCTAGAGCAAAGAGAGACAAGCGCGTAAACTGTTGCTCATACTCTGCCACTGTCATGTTCCCCTGTTCTAAATTGAGGAACTCCGTCTTCATAGCTGCTCTGACTACATACGAAAAGTACTTCTCATCAAAGCGAGTACTAAACTAATCATAAGTTAATGTCATCCTCTCCTCTACGGTGGTAACTGACTCCCACCACTGTAGTGTATCCCCAACCAACTTGAAGGTAGCAAGCATCTGCTTTTGAACCTCCGTGCACTGAACTAAGCGAAGATGATGCTCAATGTCTTGTTTCTACTGATAAGCTGCTCTCGCATCGGTGGAGCCTGAAAACACAGGTGGACTCCCCTTTGTGAAAGAATTCTTAGCTGTTTCCCAAGTATTAGTCTGGACAACCGGTGCTGGTACAGGTGCCTGCTGAACCGGTAGTTGATTCTGAAGTACAGCTGTTACCCCAGCCTCTATAGCCCGAGCAACGAGGTCATTGAGGTGAGGAGGAATCTCTGGATCTCTAACCTGATCTGGAGTCTGCTGAACATCCTCATGTTCCTCCTGAAACTGACCTATATCATCGTGAAACCCAGGCATTTGCTGCTCTTCCTCCCTCTGCTGACGCCGTAGAAGTTACTGTAGCCTACGTGCTGCTCTCCTTTCCTTTCGAGTTCCTTGTACGTTCTGTCCTCTTCTAGTGTTATCCATCTGTTAACACAAAAAGATAGACATCAGTGCAATTTACTAGGACTATATAGAATACAAAGAATCCTAAACTGAAGTTCTATACAAAAGATAACGCTACGCAGAAGTCTTAATACGAAACACCCTAGAGACACTTGAACCTGGAGTGCTCTGATACCAACTGTGATACCCCTCGGATCCGAGACACGGGTTGATGAGGCCCAGGCCCAAACCCGAGGGAATATCAAACAATTAATATGTTAATGAACACAGAATACAAAGTGAATTTAAGAAATAAAAGTTTAAACACTGAAAGAATACTAAAACATAATCCTTTATAATTTAATACTTAAAATCCAACTTAATCCAAAACCTCCAGTTCATACAACTCGGGAATCCACCTCTAGTGGACCCCTAATAAAATCCCAAACTGAAACTAAATAAGCATCAGAAAATAAAAGTCCATATCTAAAATCTTGACAAGAAGTCCTGCATCGTCGGTAGAATGGAAGATCGTCTTTGCTCAGCTCTAACAAGCCCTAAGACGGGAAACGTACGATACCTAAAAAATGATAAGTGGGTCAGGCCCATGAGCAAGTTCTATACTACTACTACCTAAGCAGAGACCTAATACGCGTGTACATCCTAACCAATCCAATAATAACTAAATAGTCTATATATATATATATATAATCACATGATGGGACTCTCACTGGACTACAGGCCCGTCTCAACCTGACTAGTAGGCACCATGCAAAATGTACCTATGGTGGGCATGACTACTTTAGGCCTAGCAGGGTATACATTCAACCATCATAGCCAGCTATGCATCCCAATGCATATACGCTCCCTAGCCAACGACTCTGAGACTCATGCTCATAACGTGGCACCATAAAAATATATTTAAATTCCATTCCAAAATCTATAGCAGTGCCGCTCAACTATATGTTGCCTTGACATTACAAATAAAATAGGATTAAACATTTAGTTAATCCCATTCCTTAAATCCAGAATAGGTAAGAATTAGCAGTTTTGAGCTAATCCCCCTAGTATGTCACCGTCCCACACCGGTGCATACAAACCATCCATCCAGTATTAATAATATACATATGACAGTATAATATTTCAAAATATCCATTCATAAGCATAGCAAGAGTGTTTAACTAGCATGCTTATTCAACATATCTAATACTTGATTCTCTAACAAATTTAAAATGTAGAGAATAAATAGAACCATCCTGTAATTTGCAATAAGTATAATAATCATTATAACAGAACTAACATGCTTACCTACAACCACTCCGCAACATCCAACAAGTTGATATACAAAATTCTTTGAAAATTAACAACTAGTTCCTTATCAAGCATTAACTAAATTTATATTAGTTAACAGGCTTAATCTTATACAACTGTTATATGATTTACATACTGAACTCCTAATTCAATTGTTAATTTAAAATTAAACAACTTCGCCCGCAACAAAGTTTAAACTGAAAACTTCCCTAAGGATCAGACTATGACCCTATTCCAGTTTCCTATGGTCTCTTATCAATTACTATGCCTTCTTCTAATTTATCACAGGTTTAAACCTTATTGAATACCTCTAAAACACTCTATTTTCAACCTAGAATGTAAAGAATTTAATCCCCGTAGCCCAGGTCTCGCTGAAAATCAAAACTAGAAGCAAAATCGAAGGAGCCGGCTCCGCACAAGGTGGAGCCATCTCCACCACTTAGTAGAGCCGGCTCCACACATGGTGGAGCCACCTCTAAGCCCTTAGGAGCCGGCTCTACCTAGGGTGGAGCCGGCTCTACCTAGGGTAGAGCCTGCTCTACTCTTTTGTGGAGCCTACTCTCTGCTTGAAACAAAGCAGACTCCTCCCTTGTGCGTTATCTTTTCCAACTCCAGCGGTGTCCGGCCTTGTTAATCCTCCAAACTAAGTTCCTTAGTGATAAAAACTAAACCCTAGTGTGTTTCAGAGTTAATTAAAATCATTACTTAATAACCATATTCAATTGGAACAAGAATCTAACCAAACAGTTTATGCAAGCCGAAATCAAAACCATGCCTACATATTGTGATGCTCCGGAGTAATTTAAATTCACTATTAATTAAATGAATTAAAATTAGAACAAGGATTGAGCAAGAACCGGTAATGCAATGATTAGCATAACACATAACAGAAAACATATTGTTTGAACAAATTTTATGCGACCAACAAGTTAATTTAACTTTTGTTCCTCCTAGGATTGTGTTAAAGATGCAAAGAACACAGGCCAAAAAGGTAGAGTTAGTTATAAAACTTGCCTGTGAGACTCGGTTCAGAAATCTCAGTGACTTTCTCCTAAATTTTTCGGCGATCCTCTGATTTTCCCCCTCTATTCTCCCCCAGACTCCTCCAACTTCTCTCAGTTCTCTGTATGTCGTGAATAGGGTTCCAAAACCCTAAAGAAAACATAATACATAGTTTTATAAGTTTACTCCAAAACCCTAATTTAATTAAACCCTAAACCAATCCTTAGTCAGCCCATAGAAAACCTAATTAATGTTTAATTATGTCGGCTACATCTGTGACGTCTATAAACCTAATTTAACCAAAAAAAAAAAAAACACATGTAACTCAATTCAAGTAATACAACCATGCAATTTAAAACAATTAAGCAACTAACAATTAAATAAAAATAAATAATTAAGTAATACACAATTAATTAAATTAAAACAAGTAAACCAAACAATTAATTAATTACTGCAGATAAATAACACAACACTAAAGACAACCTTAATTACAGCAGATAAATCAAACAACAATAAACACAACCAAATAAAACAATAAAACTCAATTAAAACATTTAAAATTCAATTCAATTAAAACAAGAAATTAAATATCAGGACTATCCTTTAGAAATTAAGGGTATTACAGGTCGCACTACTTGTTCCACCCAAAGAGCCAACCGCGCAAGAGCGCGCCAGTTCTAACTTCTGTATCTTTCATCAAGCCACTACAAACCCGACAAGTGCCTGCAGAACCCTGCGACAAATCTTCCAACAATGGCTCGAGGATGGTGATCTTGATTTGACCACGTTAAAGGATGTGCGGCGTAATCCCTACCCTCGCTATCGTGGTGTGGCTGGGGTCTTTTATTACGATGAGCTTGAGGAAACCAATCCTTTGCAAACAAAAATTCAAACGCAGCATAGTGAAAAAGTGTGTTGTGTAGCAGCTTTGTCGAGTCAGCGCACCCCCCAGCAAGACCCTTTGATTATTTCATTCTGTGAATTTGATAAGAGAGTGACAACCCTGTAGAATCGTCCTCTCTATGCCACTGCACAAATCAATGGAAGGGAATTCCAACGTGAATTTTTCGACAATGGATCCTCCATCAAAATCATGCCATGGACAACGTTCCAAAAAGCTAGTTTGCCCCAGGATCGCCTGGTCAAGGAAGCCATCAAAGTATATGGCTTCGGCAATGAATCCTATTAGACCCTTGGGTATGTAAATGTCGATTTAGCAGTAAACAAGTTCCGTGCTCCTACCAAGTTCCATGTTATCAAGGTTGACACCTCCTACCATTTGCTCCTTGGGCGGGTGTGGATGCACCGTTTTGGCATAGTGTCTTTAACCTATCACCAATGTTTTAAAGGCATTTTGGTCAACAAAGTTATCACGATCATATGCCCTAATAAGCCTTTTGCTAAGGACGAGGCCCATTTCACTAAGGCCCTCTTCTTTGATGACTTGGATGGTGAGGATAAAGAGGGAGAGGTGTATATCATTAAATATAGATTCTACATATCTATATTTATAATATAATGTTCTAATCAAACTCAATTGAATGTTATTAATTGGTGACAGATTGAGATAATTTTTGGATGATAGAGTGATCACTATAAATATAATAATTAATTTGCCTAATTTTGTTTGTTTTAAGGAAAAGGACAAAAGTTCATTAATATTTACTTTGTGTTTCCATTGTAAGTTTACTGATATGTATAATTACAATTGATTTTATATGTGTCGATATGATCTAATATATACAATTGGTTTAGGTGTAGACATATATGCAACTACATATCTCTATGATTTAGTTAAAGTCATATTTAAATGATGGGTTGATGTAAAATTTGGCTTTATTAGTCATTCCACAAGATTATGATTGTTTATAACATTTATTTATTTATTTATTATTGTTATTAATTTTGTTATGATAGTACAAGGATTTTACTAGAAATAGTTAGTTAATTATAAGACAACTTTAAATTTGCTATTTAGTATATCAACCATTGTAGATGATACTTTGATACTAAGGTTACTCGTGACAATGGTTAGAACTTGTTTGTCCAATAAGATATTTGTATGATGATTTTACTAATTAAATTGTTATAAAATTGCTACAAATGACGGGATGGTTAGAGTCATGCATGTAACTGTATATGTATATGAACTTATACATACTTGTATAGGAGTGTATGATGGAGAACCATAGTCAGAATATAGTCTTAGCAGTGTCATTGTTAAGATATAGCTTGCTGATATTTATGAGTTGACTAATAAGTCTAGACTCATACATTTTGTCATACTATTGTCAGGATATGGTTATGACTTTAGATTGTGCCATTGTTAGAATATGGCTATAATTACTTACATATATATATTTTGAGAGTGTATCATGATATGCGCTTGAGATCTTGGGATCGATGGTTAGGGTTGGCGTATATTGCCAGATGGGATGAGTAGCTGGTTATAGGGATATGTGTGCCCTAGTAGTAAAGGTACTAGCGACCACCTTATGTGCGCTTACATGAGACCTACTATCCAGTTGAGACTGTCTTATAATCCAGTGAAAATCTATAGTGTGTATACTTATGTATATTAACCTATGTAATTATTATATGAGTCGAACTAGGATGTATCATTTATTGGGTCTCTGTTTGGGATGTAGTAGAAAGGGCTTGTTCATGGGTTTTGACCCACCTTTGTTGTTATCTTTTCAGGTCCTCGACAGTTCCAGACGTAGAGTTAATTTGCACAGAACAGAGGCCAATCTTCATCACTCTCCCGGTGTCATTGATGTTGGACCTTCACTATGTTTTTTTATTATTATTGTTTGTTACTTTCGAGTTAGACATTTATTTATTTCATTTATTAGTTTGGGATTTTTATTAGGGGTCCACATTGTATGGATTTCCAAGTTATACTCTAAAGGTTTTATTCTTATAAGGAGAATTAATTGGAGATTATGTTATCAAAGGATTTATTATGTAATTATTGTTTTAGATTTCTCTTTCAACGATATTAATTTATTTTTTTATTATTTTTTTGCTCTTGTACTCTATGCTTGCTTATTATTGATTGGCTAATATCCCCTGATTTTGTTCACGGTTTTGATCAACCCGTGTTCCAAAATTAGGGGGTATCACAGTTGGTATCATAGTACTCAAAGTTCAAGTGTCTCTAGGGTTTTGTTCGTTATAAGACTTCTGCATAGCGTATTCTTTTGATTAAAGCCTCAGTGTTAGAGTTTATTGTATTCTTTTACGGTCCATTAAATTGCATACTGAGTTCCATCTTATTATGTTAATAGAATGGTTAATGCTGGAAGAAAATGGGACACACAGAGAGAGAGGCAACAGACGAAAGTAGAATATAAGTGCCAGAATCATTTACAACATCGAGCTGTAGAGAGGCAACAAGCACCTTTGTTTCAGGAGGAGGATGATCAGTCACATATCGATCGAGAGGAGGAGCAACAGACTCAGGAGTCTAGGGATCAGAATGAACATCAGGGCAGGTATCCCGAGTATCCTCCTCAGTTAGCTGATATCATTGTTCAGGATATTACAGCAGGCGTAGCAACTGCACTACAGAATTAGCTACAGGTTCAACACGTACCTCTACCAGTACCGGTAGTTCAGGCTAATCCTTGAGAGAAGGTTAGGAGTTCTTTCACAAAGGGGAGCCCACTTGAGTTCGCAGGCTCCACCGATATAAGTTTGTCTCATTAGTGGATAAAGGATGTAGAGCGTCATCTTCGCATGGTTAAGTGCATGTAGATTCAAAAACAGATGATTGATACCTTTAAGCTTATCGAAGATGCACTCCAGTAGTGGGAGTCAGTTACCACAGCAGAAGAGAGGACTTCATTGACTTATGATCATTTTAGTGCTCGCTTTGGTGAGAAGTATTTTCCATATGCAATCAGAAAAGGCAGTTCCTTAACCTAGAACAGGGGAACATGACAGTAGCAGAGTATGAGCAGCAGTTTACTCGCTTATCTCTATTTGCTCCGGAGGAGGTGGATACTGAGGCAAAGAAATGTACTAGCTTTGTTAATGGGCTGACTTGGTAAATTAAGCAAGTTATTATAGGTAGTCCAGCCTACACTACTTATGCTCAAGTGGTGGATGCCGCTTTACAACTTTATCAGTTGAATATGGACTTCAGATAAGCTAGGGGTGAGAAGCGGGGTGACAGAGACTCTACTAATCAGCCAGCTGAGAAAGGATATGGTAATGGGCATAGACAGAATGATAAGTGTAGATTTCAGGGACAACAACCTTGGAAGAAGTACAAGAATGTTTTAGATGCTCATAGAAATGGGGCACCTATTCAAAGTCTTCAAAATGGGGCACCACAAATAGTACAGGGTCAACCTCATGGTATCCAGCATAAGAAACAATTTGGCCCTTTCAAAGGCTTTTGCTATGGTTGTGGAGAGCTTAGACACACAGCCAAGAGGTGTCCCAGGGCTATGTAAGGACATCATGTGCAGCAGGGGCAGTGACCACCATTTCCCTTACCTGCTTCACAGGTGCCACGCATTCAGGGACAGGTGTTCCTGGTTTTACTAGCCGCACCACCACGATGGGGGCAGGTACTGTAGCAGTTACACTATGGTAGGGTGTATAACCACATGCTATATGAAGTTCAAACTTCTCAAGCTATTGATGGTATGTTTCCTATACATGGTAGATATGGACATGTTTTGTTTGATACGGGTACAACACATTCATTTGTGTCTAGTACATTTGTTGCATTATCTAGGATGACTATATAATTATGTGATCAACCCCGTAGTATTGGTACACCTTTGGGTGTTATTTCTATTTTGTATGAGAGTGATGGACCTGTGGCACTAGATATTGGTAGACTTAGATTTCTAGCCAACCTATTGGCTTTGAACATGCATTCTTATGATGTGATACTTGGGATAGATTGGTTATCTTATTACCATGCTCAGGTTAATTGTCACGATAAGTCTATTGTGTTTGCTATACCGGGTTAGGATATGTATATTGTTGCTATGCCATATTCTAATGAGGGATCAAACACTCATTTATTGTATATTGAGGAGTCTAAAGAGGAGATTATTGTATCATTGGATAGTATACTAATTGTACAGGAATTTTCAGATGTATTTCAAGAGATTCCAGGCCTGCCACCGAGTCGAAAGATAGACATCATGATTAATCTAGCTCTAGGCACTACACCTATTACTAGGGCACCATATAGGATGGCACCATTGGAAATTCAAGAGCTGAAGGATCAAATTTAGCTTCTTAGTCAAGGTTTCATTCGTATAAGTACCTCACCTTGGGGAGCACTAGTGTTGTTTGTGAAGAAGAAGGACGGCTCACTTGGCCTGTGTGTAGACTACAGGGAGTTAAACAAGGTTACTATTCAAAACAAGTATCTTTTGCCCAGGGTCGACGACTTATTTGATCAGTTTAAGGGAGCTACTTATTTCTCTAAGATTGATTTTATCATTAGCTTCGAGTTAAGGAACAGGATGTTCCTAAGACAATATTTCTTACTAGATATGGATCTTATGAATTTTGGGTCATGCCTTTTGGGTTAACTAATGCTCCAGTTGTCTGTATAGATTTGATGAATAGGGTCTTCAGGGCTTACTTAGATCAGTTCATCATTGTTTTCATCGATGATATTTTGGTTTATTCTAAGTCAGAGGAGGACCATGCTAGACATCTTCGCATAGTGTTGCAGACACTTCATGAGCATCAGTTGTATGCCAAGTTCAAAAAGTGTGACTTTTGGCAGCGAAAAGTGAAGTTTCTGGGTCACATGGTGTCAAAGGAGGGAATAGCAGTGGATCAAGGCAAGGTCTCAGCTATTTTAGAGTGGGGATAACCTACATTACCCACTGAGATTCACAGCTTTTTGGGATTGGCAGGATATTATCACCGATTCATCTAGGGTTTTTAAAAATAGCGGTACCACTCACTCATCTGACTAGGAAGGGGATACCATTTGTATGGGATGAGCATTGTCAGACTACATTTTACATATTGAAGAACAAGTTGACTTCGGCACCTGTTTTAGCTTCTCCCAAGAGCGGAATAAAGTATCTTGTCTACACAGATGCTTCTTTGTAGGGTTTGGGTTATGTTTTAATGCAGGAAGAGTGACCGATTTCTTATGGGTCTCGTAAGCTTAAGCCTTATGAGCTTAACTATTCGACGCACGATTTGGAGTTAGCAGCTGTGGTATTTGCCTTACGAATTTGGAGGCATTATTTGTTAGGGGAGTCCTTTGGACTATTTAGTGACCACAAGAGTTTGCAATATCTCTTCACGTAGAAGGAGTTGAATATGAGACATCATAGGTGGTTGGAGTTTGTGAAAGATTACCACTTCTCTATACAGTATCACCTACAGAAAGCGAATGTAGTGGCAGATGCACTCAGTTGCCAGCCCTATGCTAGTCTTTCTGCGATGTTTGCTATATAATGGAATGCTTTGAAGACTGTAGATGAGTTGTCTAATACTTTTGTGGTATGCATAGTAATTACACCTGCTATCATCTATAAGGTACTGAAGGCACAACTTGTCGATCAGCAGTGTATCGATAGAGTTACGGAGTTAGCTTCTGGTGATGTCCCATTTTACTCTATAGGGGCAGATGGAGGCTTGAGGTACAA
>JAOTQH010283790.1:0-10082 GCA_025631255.1 Cornus kousa
AATAATTTTCCCACTTAACATTAATTGAGGCTAGTGTTAGTACAATTTCAGGTCCCACAAGTTTGATTGAAGGCTCCAAAAAAAATCGATATTGTTTTATTTCTTGGGACAATAATACAAATTTATAAGGCCTTATATTCTATTAGATCTTGAAGAAATTTGTTGAGCTTTAAAGACTTACGTCAAAATAGGTATCACATTGAGACCACGAATGAAGAAAATATGGAATATCTCTGCATTACTTCTATAAAGTATGTACTTGAAAAACTTTTTGTTTTCTCCTATGAGTTATACTATACGACCATCAAGACAGTTAAGTCAAATGTTGTGATACACTTAAAACTTTTTATGCTTTTGCACGATCGACTTGGTCACCCAGGGTCTACAATGATGCGTCGAATTATTGAAAATTCATATGGTCACCCTCTAAAGAATCAAAAAAAAAAAATACCAAATAATCATCTATATATCGCGTGCTTACAAGGCAAGTTGATTATTAGACCATCCCCTTCAAAAGTCATTATTGAATCCCCCATCTTTTTACAACGAATTCACGAGGATATATGTGGGTCAATTTATCCACCCTGCGGACCATTTCTTTATTTTATGGTCTTAATTTATGCCTCAACACGGCGGCCACATGTTTGTTTGTTTTCTACTTGTAATGTTGCATTTGCTAGACTCCTTGCTCAAATTATCAAATTGCGGGTACACTTTCCCGATTATCCAATTAAGACAATCCATCTTAATAATGTCGCTGAATTTTCTTCTTAAACTTTTGATGACTATTGCATATTAGTTGGAATTAGTGTTGAACATCCTGTTGCACACACTCATACTCAAAATGGTTTGGCATAATTTTTTTTTATTAAAAGACTTTAGTTAATTGGTCGACCTTTACTTATGCAAACAAAATTACCTATTTTTGCTTGAGGACATGCTATATTACATGTTACATCATTAGTTCGCATACGACCAACTGCTTATCATAAAATTTCACCATTACAACTTGTGTTTAGACAACAACCAAATATCTCTCACATACGAGTTTTTGGTTGTGCCGTATATGTTTCTATTGCATCACCATAACGCACTAAAATGGGTCCTTAATGTAGACTTGGAATATATATTGGTTTTGATTCTCCTTCTATCATTTGATATTTTGAGCCCTTGATAGGTGATGTATTTAAAGCACAATCTGTCAACTGTCATTTTGATGAAGCTGTTTTCCCACCATTGGGGGGAGAAAAGAGAATTTCTGAAAGGCATAATGAGATCAATTGGAATACCTCGACATTATCTCATTTTGAACCTCGCATAAATCAATGTGAAAAAGAAGTTTATAGGATTATTCATTTACAAAATGTTGCAAATCAATTACCTGATTCATATACTGATATAAAGAAAGTAATAAAATCACATGTACCGGCTGCAAATGTTTCAGCCAAAATTGATGTCCTTGTGGGACAATCTGTCAATGTTACAGCAAATGCATCTAGAATACACCTGAAACATGGAAGACCAGTTGGTCTAAAAGATGTTCATCGCAAGAGGAAAACATAAAGAAAAGTTGGTGTTCATAAAAAGGCCACAAAAAGAGCAACAAAAATTATTGATAAATCTGGAATTATAGCCCTTAATAAGGCTCAGGTACCTAAAACTAATGAAATGATAAGTTTTAATAAGACAAAGACAATAAATGATGATAATGTGGCCCTTGATGAGACACGTGCCTTTAATGAGGCAATGGTATTTGAAAATGATGAGATCTCACTTAATTATGAAATAAGATGGAATAGAAATGAAATTATTATCGACAACATATTCTCATATTTCGTTACTCTTGATATTGAAAATTAGGATCTGGAATCTCGAAATGTCGAAGAATATCGATGAAGAAATAATTGCTTGAAATGGAAAGAAGTAATATAGGCAGAGCTAGAAGTATTTGGACCAGTCATCCAAACACCCGAGGGTGTTGAGCCTGTTGGATATAAATGGGTATTTGTACACAAACGTAATGAGAAAAATGAAATTATGAGATACAAAGCTTGACTCGTAGCTCAAGGTTTCTCAGAGAGACATGGTATTGATTATGATGAAACATACACTCTGGTAATGGATGCAAACACTTTTAGATTCATAATACATTTGGCAGCCACAGAAAGATTTCATATGCATCTAATGGACGTGGTAGCGGCATACTTATATGGATCACTAGATAATGATATTTGCATGAAGATTCCTGACGGTTTTAAAATGCCAAATAGAAACCCACGTATTATGTACTCAATAAAATTACAGCGATCTTTGTATTAATTGAAACAATCGGGGTGCATGTGGTACAATTGCCTCAACGAGTACTTAATAAAATAAGGGTATACGAATAGTCATCTTTGTCCATGTATTTTTATTAACAAAACAAAATTGAGTTTTGCTATTGTTGTAGTATATGTTGATGTTTTGAATCTAGTGGGAAATTCTAAAGAGCTGCTAAAGACTACCACTTATTTAAAAAAGGAATTCGAGATGAATGATCTCAGAAAGACAAGTTTTTGTCTTAGACTGCAAATTATCAGGAGGAATCCAAATCCACCGGTCAACATATACATAGAAGGTTCTAAAGCGTTTTTATATAGATAAAGGCCATCCCTTGGGTTCACCAATGGTTTTCAGATCACTTGATGTTAAGAAAGATCTTTTTCGACCTCCAGAAGATGATAAGGAACTCCTTGGTTCAGAAGTACGATATCTTAGTGCAATTGGTGCTCTTATGTATCTTGCAAATTGCACACGACCTGACATTACTTTTTCAGTTAACTTCTTAGCAAGATATAGTTCTACACCAACCCGTAGATATTGGAATGGAGTCAAACACATATTGCGATATCTTCGTGAAACAATTGATATAGGATTGTTTTATTTAAAAGAATTAAAATCCCAGTTAATTGGATATGCAGATGCTGGTTATCTCTCTAACCTACATCAAGCTAGATCAAAAATAGAGTATGTGTTTACTTGCGGTAGCACTGCTATCTCATGGCGCTTTATGAAATAGACAATGATTGCCACTTCTTCAAATCATTCTGAAATACTCGCAATTCATAAAGCCAACAGGGAATGCATTTGGTTACGATCCATAATCCAACATATTAGATCAACATGTGGCCTATTATCAATAACAAATAGCTCCACATTATTATATGAAAACAATGTTGCATACATTGCACAAATAAAAAAGGGTTATATCAAAAGTGACAGAACCAAACACATCTCACCAAAATTCTTTTAAGCACATGAACGTCAAAAGAATGATGAAATTGATATTCAACAAATATGTTCATGTGAAAATTTAACAGACCTGTTCACTAAGGCACTGCCAACCACAGCATTCAAGAAATTGGTACACAACATTGGGATGCGACAACTTAAAGATCTTTGGCATTAATGAGGGGAGTACTTAATTGAAAAGGTATTAACATATACTGTACTCTTTTTCATTCGCTCAGGTTTTTTCCTAATGAATTTTCCTAACAAGGTTTTAATGATGCAGTTCTAATCTATGCAATACTCTTTTCTGACACACAAGAATATTATACTCTTTTTCCTTCGCTATAATTTTTTTCCCACTGGTTTTTCTTAACAAAGTTTTAAAGAGACATATTCTTAGTGTAGTATTGTGGACCCCAAGGGAGAGTGTTATATATATATATATATATATATATATAATAGGACCCACAACTATATTACTACCGTATGCAAATGGTAATGGTTGCGCACGCAAAATAAGGAATCTTGTATAATTAGTTTCTTGGGATCCACCCTCTTAACCATAATGCAATGTATCAAGAATGTAGGAGAATGAAATATACAATCATAGATATATATGTGTTTGGGCCCACAACTGACTAATTAGTAAGTTGGTACTATAAGAATAGCTAAGAGGCTACTTGATTCATCAAGTTGCAACCTTTACTTGCTTTGCAAGACCCGTGACTATATATATTTGATGTACTCCATAATGTATGTTGCACAAAAATGAAATCAATAAATTACTTCTATATTCTCTTCTAAATATTGTCTCTCTCCATATTTTCTTTTAACTTGCATTAGTACTTTGTTTTTATAATAACCAGAGCTTAATAATAAGGTATAGTACATTATATTTTCATTGTGGGGCTCACAATTAATGTTATGCTAGAGTAAATACAAATTGCTGTGAAAGTTGTGAGTGTTATTTATGGGCCCACTCCTTTAGTACATGTGTCAGTACATTGTATGTTTAGTGACATCAATCTTAGCAGTGAAAGAATCATACTCCTATATATATGTGTGTGTGTGCGTGTGTGTGTGTGTGTGTGTAATTAGTGAGTGAGTATCAGTTGTACACTTGAACAAAAGAATATGACAGTTCTTTGGGTTCTCTCTCTGATAATAACACTATTCTATATGAAATAGATTGTGAAGAAGAATCCAACAAATATTCATGTTACTGTTTAATTCTCATCCGGATGAATCCTCTAACATTAAACTAAGTAATGTTAGTCCTCTAACATTAAACTAAATGATGTTAATGGAGAAGAGACTTCATTTTGGGACGAACAAATTAATTCAGTTCGAAAAATTGCAAAAGTTAAAAATAGAAGATCTATATAAGACTTCTATGTTCGCAAAATTCTACTCCAAAAGAATTTTTGAATAGTTTTGTGGAATATCAAAGCAGAATACACTTCTCATGGTATGACAGATTTTACCATCCTTAGCAAACAAAAAATTGAACAATGGAAATCTCAATATCTTGAAGCTCGGTACATTCATATAGGAATAATTCAAATCAAGATCACCTCTCTTTTTAGAAAAAGGAATTGATTAACCAACCCATGGCTTAGTTATGGACAACATAGCCCATAATCCAATTGAAGCATTAATTGGAGGTGTCCAATCCAATTTAGTCAACAATATTATTTGGTTTAAACTAAAACCAAATTTCTTTGTTTCTATTGATGATCCAAATATTGAAAAGGTTTTGAAAGTTAAAATCAAACTTCCAAATCTTAAAATGGATCATGATTCCTTCGGCCTAGGAATATAATGAAAAGTCCTTCATAAACTAACTAAAGTTACTGAAACATCAACCCAAAAGATTGATTCAAAACTAGTCACCCTTTTCGAACCAAGAACTTTTGATTCAATAGTTGAACCAAAATTACTAAAATGGACAGATATTGAAATTCCAAGAAATTGGCTTTTCGAAGATATTACGAATGAAAGGAAGGCTGGTAAAGAACCAACTATTAGCACCCTTGAAACCTTTGGAAAAAATCTCTATATCACAAATATTGATACACCGAAAATCCAAAGATCCGAGTCAACAAAGATCTGCGAACCAACAGGATGGGTCAAACTGCTCCCTTCTCGACCATCAAATGTTCAATCTTTTGATTTACCAAGAAGAAGATTGACTCGCAAAGAAAAAGGAAAATTTCCTACTTTTTCTCTATCAAATTCTAAAGACCACATTATGTCTGCACATGTTTTTCACTTCCAAAAGGGAAAAGATAAAATTATCTTCACTCCTACACAAGGAAAGAAAAAGCATGTCTGTGTAAATGGTCTATTTAATTTTAAAGGTTATAAACCATATAATCTTTGTGTTTTTATGGATACAGAAGCTACCATCTATTGTAATAAATGGAACGCCCTACCATTAGAAATATGGAGACAAATGAAAACTCTAGTTTCTATTCATGGCAAGCTAATGACACTATGATTCAATTTAAAGCAAAAGACATTGCTATATGGCTTAACGACAAAAAATTCATTATTCCAAAAATTCTGTCTTCCTTTTATGCATGGAGATTTTATTTTAGGTTATAATTTTATTTAGAACTATTTACCTATGCATCTAAATGAAAAAACAATTTCATTAACTTTAAAAGATCAATTGGTAGAATTACCCATTCAATATCATTTTACCTACCAATGTGATAAAGATTTTTTTTTTCACTAAAAAGAGAAAATGAAGTTTTTTCCATAAATGAAAAACATTGGTTATTCTCTATATTAAGAAGAAACTTCTATGAGAATCCTTTAACTCTTTGGAGACGAAGTCCTCGTTTTTTGCAAGTTATCACTTAGATATCTTAATATCATTATTAAGGTAAAACCTATGATCTACCTCAAAAAAGATGTAGATGAATTTGAAGAGCAGTTTCAAGTCCTTCTAAAATAGAAGTTAATTGAGAATACTAAAAGTCCTCATACTAGCCCTGCTTTCATGTTAAGAAACCATAGCGAAATCAAAAGAGGAAAAGCCCGAATGGTAATCACCTATAAAAGGCTTAATGAACTGTTAATTTTTTACTGATATTTTATCCCTTAAAAAGATGTTCTTATCAATCAAACTCGCAAAGCAAAAATCTTCAACAAGTTTGACTGTAAATCAAGTTTTTGGCAATTAAAATTGACAAAACAATCAAAGTCATTAACTACTTTTAGTACACCACGAGGTCAGTATCAATGGATAGTAATGTCCTTTGGTTTAAACACTACACCTCAAATATATCAAAGATGGATAGATAAAATCTTTAAGTGTCATCTACATCGATTATATATTAGTTTTCTCTAAAAACAAAGAAGATCATAAAAGTCACCCAAAAATTCTTTGCAAAAAATTCCAAAAGCATGGAATTATTTTATCTCCTAAAAGATGGTTGTTGATAAAGAATCAATTGATTTTTTAGGAATATTTTTAACTCAAAAAGGGGTAAAACTACAGGAGCACATAATTATCAAGATTCGTGATTTTCCCAATATCATTCAAGATAAAAAGCAACTACAAAGTTTTCTAGGAATCTGGAATTACGGTCGCACATTTATTAAAGATTTGTCTCAAAAAGAAATCCCTTTAATAAAGAAACTTTAAAAGAATACATCTTTTGAATGGACCAATGAAGACAAAAGAATAATATAAATGATCAAAAAAGTTCTTATTAATATTCCTGAAGTTTATTTTCGTTAAACAGGAGATAAACTCATAGTTAAAACAGACGCCTCAGATTTATATTGGGGATACATCCTAAAAGCTATTCCCAAAGAAAAGTGGGAAGAAACTGAGTATACAAATTGCAAGATAAGAGCACGAAAAACTCCTATCTCCAAAAAACTTCACAAAAGAAGAACTGATTTGTGGATATAATTCTGGAAAGTTTAAACCAAACGAACAAAATTATATTATTTACGAAAAAGAACTTCGGGCAATCAAATTGGTAATCAAAAGATTTCGTATTTACCTTGCCCCATAAGATAATATAGTTTGAACCGATAATCAAGCGGTAAAAGATTTTCTTATAAACAAAGAGAATTGTTTAGAATGATGATGCCTTAAGTGGTATAATGTTATTGCTCAATATTCTTTTATCATTGAAGATATAAAAGGCACTAACAATTTTTTTTGTAGATTTTCTAAGCACGAATCATATCGAAATCAACAATAATCTTTCTTGATCTCACAGTGGTAAACAGCCTCAAAGTGGTTGGATTACAATCGCTAAAAAAAACAAAACAACCAGCTACATCATCACAAACCCAATCTATAAACAAATGGTTTGTAGTTTTTGCTGGATTTCAACTAGGAATCTATGCCACATGGAATGAATGTCACGCTTAGATAAACAAATATCATGGAGCATGCTTTAAGGCATATGTTACATCATCACAAACCCAATCTATAAACAAATGGTTTTTAGTTTTTGCTGAATTTCAACCAGGAATCTATGCCACATGGAATGAATGTCACACTCAGATAAACAAATATCATGGAGCATGCTTTAAGGCATATGACGCATTTGAAGAAGCTAAACAAGTCTTTTTTAATGTGGGTCAAGCCTCAAAAAAGCTTTTTCAAAAAATCAGGATCCTTCAGAAGTAAAAAACTTCTATAATCCCATAATCCCAAATGATTTCTATGATGAAATAAATGGGGCATGGAAAGCCCATCTCATTGATCATAAGAGAAAATTTAGGCAACACCTAAGTTCTCTTTCAATTCCAATTGCTGAACATAGCAATAATAAAACATCTCAAACAACTTTGTATACAAATATGTTTGACAATCAGTTGGGATAAATATTTTACCTTATCTCAAATCAATTGGTTTTTGCTACTAGCAAAACTAATTGAAAATGATTTTCTAACTAGAAAAAATTAAAAGAATTTATCTCTTGAAAAAGCAAGAGGCCTTTTTACAAATGATCCTTTTCGATTGATCTCAACAAAAATGGAAGATTATCAAAAAACGAAAAAACAATTTTATCTCGATAATCATGAAGAAATAAACCATTTTGACATAGTATACCATGGTGACACTTATCCTAAGTTGTCCTTTACATTGAATATGGTTTTCCTTGGACATTGGAACAAATCGATTAGGGTGTAACTAACAAAGTTACATTTTCATATCATGACGCTTATTCATGGCGATCTTTTTCGGCAATAATCAAATCAATGATCTTAAAGACTACGTCACAGTGGAAATAGAGTAGGAGTACGACTTTTTGGATCTCTAGTTCCATTGGATGGCGAGAAAAGACAAAACTCTTCTAGCCATACCAAATCTGGTTTCTTAAAACTGCAGAAGAAAATGAATTTGAGTATAAAACATTGCTAAATTCAAAAGAAATAGCAGAAAAGGTTAGCCCATTTAATCTTTCTATAAACAGTCTGTTGAGCCTAAATGACAAAGCCAACACGGTACGAAGTACCATGCAAGCACCATTTATAGTTTGTGATAGAAGAGGACTTTTCGTCACACAGCTGCCAGTTGACTACCCCAACTATTAAGCAGAACAACTAGTTGAATCTTAACAATTCCTCGATAATATCAAAGATTGAAGCTAGATATCCCAGATATAATTCTAATTAGAGTGGAACAAACAGACATAGATTGGCTAAATCAGTATAATCAAAGTCCGGTTAGCACTCTACCCTTAAATGAGTGTGAACTCCATAATCTCATCAATGCAATGGAAGGTTAACAAGACAATAAAAGACTTTTACCAAACGACTGAAAAAATTACCCGACACACGACAGAAGTCACTATTCACAGATCAAATCTACTATTCATCAACAATGAAAAAGTAGATTCGAATATTATTCATCAACAGTACAAAGTATTTTTACTATTCATCAAATAGTGAAAGATAATTTTTATTTTTCTATATAAATTAGAAGGATTGTAAGCAGCAAGGCATCTGAAGTTAGAAATATAAGTTTCTTTATTCTCTTATTCTCACCTCTCTTTGTAACTTTTCTTTGTATAACTTTTCCGCATATGTATTTGGTATCAGAGCCTTGCCAACGAGCTTGGACTATTGTAAGTGTTTGTATAAAAGTTTTTAATATTATCATCTTTTATTTTAGTCATCATGTTTATGTGTTTTATTTCTAGCTGTTATAAATCGCATATGCTTATTTTATGTTTAAAGCCCATATCCTATTTTGCCACAGTCAGTGTGACATTTAAGCTTCACGGGAAATTTTGGTTTTAGGCACCATAATAGTATTAAGCGGTCTTACGTACCTTTAACAGTCTATAAATGGTACACAACCAAGATACCTTAATGGAATGTATCTGTAATATTGTTGAAAAAAAAAACTCCTCAAATTATACACATATGGTTCACTTCAAAACTTCAGAAGTGCTTAATCTAGAATAGATTGGTGCTAGCATAAATTTCTTAGTTGACATAGTCAACGACTGGAATAACAAATTCCAAAAAAATATAAATATGTTTAGAACTCATATAGAATCTTCTTTTGATTGCATACAAGAAGTTATTGAGCTCATTAACGATAAGGTAGAAACCCTTACTCAGCTCATTAATCTAGTTGATAGCACAGAATCTATAAACAAAATAGGCCAGATGATTGTTGATTTAGAAAAATTAAAAAAATCAAAATTATCTTATTTATATCCACAAGATCCACCAGAACCACGTAACTCTAAAGTAGATAAACCATCTACTTCTACTCCTTGTAAAAAAAAAAAAAAAAAAAAAAAAAAAAAAAAAAAAAACATTTA